>NJEV01000253.1:0-27386 GCA_002591385.1 Cordyceps sp. RAO-2017 | reverse complement strand
GAGAAGAAGAGAGGAAGAGAGAGGAGGTGAATTTTGAAACAGAAAAAAGGGAGGGAGGGATGGGTTTACAGCTGGTTATTCGCCGGAGAGGGCAAACTTGCTGAGGGCACGGAGCCTGGCGCCATGAAAGTAGAGCAGCCAGATGCCGACGATGCCGACGACGCTGAGGCCGCCGAGGAGACTGACGCCCCTGGCGACGCCGAGGTTGCCGAAGAGCGGGTGGGCGAAGACGACGCTGCCGCAGGCGAGGGCGCTGCGGAAGAAGTCGTTGGCGGCGAAGAGGCTGGCGGCGTACTGCGGGTAGCTGAGCGGCACGTAGACGAAGATGCACTGCATGACGACGAAGCAGGTGGCGCCGTAGATGGTGATGCCGATGGTCGGCACGATCCAGTGGCTCGAGGCGCGGGCTGTCCAGGCGAAGAGGAAGAGGCCGACGGTTGGGCCGAAGGCGGCGGGCAGGGCCGGCACCAGCCGCATCTCCTGGACCGGCATCCCCTGCCGGAGGATGCGAGGCTGCATGTAGAAGTAGAGGTAGCTGCAGTAGAGGACGATGCCGAAGAGGCACGAGGCGAGGATGCAGAGGAAGACGAGGCCGGTCTGGCCGAGGTTCATGTGGTAGTAGACGGGATAGACGAGGGGGAAGACTTCGAAGACTTTTGGATGCCGGTTAGATTCTTCTCCTTTTGCCCCCCCTTCCCTCGCCGCTCCGTCTCGTTTGGGGGTGGGTGGAGGGATACACACAGGAGTAATAGATGCCGTAGATGATGGCGGTGTAGACCTGGACGAAGAGGACGGCCGGGTCCTTGATGGTGATCTCGATGGGCTTGATAAGGGCGTCGAGGGCGATGGAGGTGAACTTCATGTCGCGCTGGTCGATCTCGCTCTGCGACATGAACCGCTTGTTGCCGGTGAGGCGACGGAGGCGGCGAGCGCGGCGGAGGAGAATAGTCGCGCTGCTCGTCTCGGGCAGGATGGCGAGCATGAGGAGGAAGATGGGGGCCGAGACCCAGATGGACTCGTACAGGGACCAACGCCACGACTTGGCGGGCACGGCGAAGCCGCTGAGGAGAGGGCCGAGGGCGGCTGTCGCCATCGACCTGCTGTCAGTCAGCCGTGAGGCAGCGAGGGAGGGGGGAGACAAGACTGGACAGGACGTACGACCGCAGTAGGCGGCCGAGACCCAAGCCACCATGGCGTAGGGCAAGGCCATGAGGCTGTACATGTCGCCGAGCGAGGCGCCGCCCGAGGCCAGGCAGGGGGAGCCGAAGAAGCCCTGGAGGAAGCGCAGGACCATGAGGCCGGCGAAGCTGGAGGCGAAGGCGGTCGGGATGGAGAGAACGACGAAGAGGAACACGGTCAGGGCGTAGACGGGGTTGCGGCCGATGATGGGTATCTCGCTGAGGGGCGAGAAGAGCAGGGGCCCGATGCCGTAGCCGAGGACGTAGAGGGAGAGGCCGAGGGTGGCGACGAGGGAGCTGACGCCGAAGCGGTCCATGATGCCCGGGATGGACGAGGTGTAGATGGCGGACGAGGTGTAAACGACAAAGGTGTACAGGCAGATGACGGCGCCGACGAGCGCCCGTTTGCCGTTGCTCCAGTTGTGCGGGTTGTCGCCGTCGTCGCTGTAGTACCAGTCGACCAGGATGGCCCCATCCTTGGACCGCCGGGGGACGATGGGCACCGACGTCGTCTTTTGCAGCTCGTGCGCCTCGTCGGCCTCCAGCCGAGCCTGGATGAAGGCCGGTGCCTCGTGCGGCAGGATCTCGTCTCGCTGCTGCTGCCGCTTCTCTCCCTCGGCAGAAGCAGCGCCAGGGGGAGCGGCAGCTGAAGCAGGAGGAGGAGGAGGAGGAGGAGGAGAAGGAGGAGGAGGAGGAGGAGAAAAAAAGGGATGAGGCAAGATGGGAGGAGCCACGTTTTCATTCGTCGTCGTCATATTCGTCGTCGTATGCTGTTGCTGCCTCACGCTCTGCTCCTCATCTCCCTCCTCGACAACGATGACGGCGTTCGGGTCGTCGACGAGCCGCTGCCACGGCCGCGGGAGCTCGAAGCCGGGCTCCTCCTCGGCGTACCGCAGCCACCGGTTGCCCGTCATCCAGCGGATCAGCTGCCCCAGGGGCGCGTCTCGGACGAGGTCCGCCATGGTGGCCCGCTCGAAGCCGGTCCTCTCCGTTTGCCCGACGTCGTTCCTCTGAGAGGCTCTGAGCAGGACAGTCGGTCGCTTTGCCCGACTCACATGTGCCTTTTGAATACTGCCCACTTCTCCGCCGCAGTCTGGCTGCTGTTCCCAGCAACGAGGGGGAAACCTAGACGGGGAAGGGCTGCGGGAACAAGTGTCAAAGCTTGCGAATACCGTCTGCCTGTGCAGAAGAGACAGAAACGGAATCGAGGATACGTACAGCGAGCGCATCCTGTATGTGTGCGTACACGGGCAGCTTTATACGGTGATGACTTCTGTAAGCACAGCTGCGAACGTGTCCTCGTCGCAGGTGTGTGTGGCGTGCGGACACGACACGGCGCTCGAGTCCATCTCTCCGTCGGCTCCCAATCGACAGCGGAAAGGACGAGCAACCTTGGGTCGGAGCAGGTATCGACCTCGTCTCGAACGGCGTACGCGAAACAGAGAGTGGGCCAGCAAAAGGAATGTCTGAAGCGAGAGGAAACGAAGGGAGACGAAGCAGTCGAGGCAAAAGACGATGGCGAAGAAGAAAAACTACCGACCAGGCTTTGCCACTCACGTCCGCCGTCCGACCCCGAAGACGCAGCGACAGGCCGACGTTGAGAGACGGTCGCCGTCCGCAACTCGAACAGGCAGGCCGACGGCAGGCCCTGGAACCGGGAAGACGCCGGGGAAGACGGGCGAGGCGAGAGCGGCCTCCGGCCGGCCGGCCGGGAGCAGGCCCCGACGGTCGTGGAATCTGAGAGACAGATGAAGAAGAAAACGAAAAAAAAAAAGAAGACGGAAAAGAGACAGAAGAAAGACGACCTTGGAGTTGATCAGGCCAGCCCGGTTCTAGTCATCAGTGTCCGGTGAAAGCCGTGCTGCGGCGCCTCCGCCCCCGTTTTTTGTTTTTCTTTCTCGCGGCTCTCCTCCGACGCCACGGCCCTCTCCGTTTCCAGCAGCTCTTCTCTTCCATGCCAGCGCGCCATCGCCCGTCCCCCCCCTTTGCCCCTTGCTGTAGTCATCGGCAGGGATGGGATGGGAAAAAAGGTCATCGAGTGGAAGCCTCTCGGTGTGCTCGGTGTGAACGTCGTGAGCCAACTGCCCTGCCCATCGTCCATCTATTCCTTGGCATTGCTCCGCCCAGAGAGACGTCATTGACCGACATGGTCTGTTGCCATCGTTCTCATATGAATAATACATACGCCATATCTACCGAAACGCTCCCTCTTTCACGCGTCGTGATCGGGAGAAGCCGTGGCCGTCGCCTTTGCCGTGGCCGACGCCATCGCCGACGCTTTCCTGGCCAGCGTCGTTCGCCGGAGCACCTGCGCCATCATCGACCGTATGTTCCTGTCTTGCATCCCGCCGATCTCGTCCACCACGTCCCAGATCCGTCCGTCCTCGCGCGCCGCCGCCTGCTCCACCAGCGGCTTCACCCACCCCAGCTGCTGCTCCGTCTTGCACGCCCCCATCGCCTGCTTCGCGAAGCGGAAGGCCAGGTCCAGCTCGCCGGCGTTGGCGCACGCCGCGATCAGCTCCGTGTACACCCACGGCCCGCGCGGAGGGTCGCCGCCCTCGCTCACTCGGCTCACATAGTCCCGGGCCAGCGCGCGCACCGTCTCGCCCGTCTTGCTGTGTACCATGAGGTCCTGCATGGTCGCGGCGCCAGCCGGCCGGCCGCAGAGGCCGGTAACGTCGCGGTACAGGTCAATGGCCGCCTCGCTGCCCTGCCTCTCGGCGATGGCCTCCACAACCACCGCCACCAACCCCATCGGCAGCGCTTCCTCCGCCGCCAGCTTCCGCAGCGTCGCCTCCGCCTCTCCGATGAGCTCGGGGCTGCGCTCCAGGGCAGCCTTGACGGCGCGCGTGTGCAGCCGCGCGAGGCGCGTGCCGTTCTTCTGCATGATGCACAGGATCCGCAACACCCCGGCCACGTCGCCACTCGCCGCGAACGCCTCCGCGACGGCCTCGTAGTGGAAGGGCCGGACCACGACCCACGCCCGTTTCGAGAGCATGTCCAGAGCTTCGGTGGCGAGGACGGCGTCGCCGTGCCTCGCGGCCGTCGCCAACACGTTGTCGACAACCCCGTCTGGCGGCTGCACCAGCGAATTCCTCACCGCTGCCGTCCACGCAAACTCGGTTCCCTGCCGGTGGAAGGCCTGGCTGCAGACATCCAGAGCAAACGAGAGCAGGCTGATCATCGTCTCGTCGACGTCAGAGCCCTCGACGCCCCTGCGCCGCAGCAGCAACAGCAACATCTCGTCCAGGAAGCCCAGTCTGCCAAAGACCAGGATGAAAATGTCGTGGACCCAGGGGTCGACAGCGTCGTCCTGCTCTATCATCTCGGTCAACCTCGCGTACGCGAGCTCGTACTGCCCGTCGCGCAGCAGGCCGATCATGACGTTCTGTTTCGCCGCCGTGTGGACCGGAAACCAGAACTCGCCCATAAGGGCCACTACCTCCTGACGCAGATGGTAGTCCGGGTGGATGGCCAGGGCAGCCAGTGCACCGTAGCATAGAGCCGCAGTCGGCTCCATCTTTTGCCAAGCCATGTCTTCCACCAGCCTGCGTACTCCTTCCGAGTCCCCCTGGGGATCGGCCATGGCGTCCATCAGGCATTCGTACATGAAGGGCGTGGGCGGCTGCTGCCGAGCGCCGACTAGGTGCTGGACAAGCTGTATTGTACGGCCGTACCCGTCAATTTCTTGTTGATGGGAGCTGCGTTTGTGCTGACGACGCATCGCTGTCAGCGCCGCCATGATATCGTCGGTCGATGCTTGGCTCAGCGTCTCTGCGTTCGGGGCCGTCTCTCCAAGCAGCTGTTTTCCCCAGTCTGTCTCTCGCAAGGACACTTGCCGTGCCGTGCCATTGTCTGCTCGGATTGCTCCGTCGCTGGCTTCGCGGACTCCCGAAGCGACGACGCTGTGTCGTCGGCTCTTGATCACGGCCCAGCGCAGGGCGGAATGTCTGGCTGCATCGTGGAGCCTGGGCTTGCCTGCACGAACGGCACGTTGCCATGGCGCTAGCTCGGATGCGGTGCAAAGGCAGCGCCGCAATCCGTCTACCAGAAATTGACTGCCTCGCATTCCCCGTTCGCGCGGTGCGCAGAGCCCGTGTCGCGGACACGCTGTGGGCACTGAGGAAGACCTCGACCGTCGTCCTCCTCCCAGACGGTGGGCGGCAGCAGGCAGCGAAGCTAGGTACCTAGGTAGCACTTATTCGTCAAGCGGGGCGATGCATCTGGTGGGGTTGGTAGGTTTACAGGTAATCATCGTCAACCTCACCTAAATCGAGCTGCTCCTCCAGACTGGCCAAGACAACGCCTTTATTGCCACTCTATCGCGCTTCCCCCTTGAAGCCCTTCGATTTTCGCTGAAATCCGCACATAAAACACGCCCAATGGTACGCTTGAAGCCGATGCTTTGTCGTTTCGCCGCCCTCCACGCGCTTGCCGACTGACAGACCTTGCTAACTTCGGGCCGCCTTTGATTCGCAGTTGCCCCTCGGCTTACTCAATGCGGCCCAGGGCCAGCCCATGATGGTCGAGCTGAAGAATGGAGAGACGCTCAACGGTCATCTCGTCATGTGCGACACCTGGATGAATCTCACCCTGACCGAAGTGGTGCAAACGAGTTCCGTACGTCGTTCAACGTCGTCACCCGTCTCGGAAGATGGACTCAGACATTTCGCTTACCATTTTCCCCGCCATCGGTCAGGAAGGCGACAAATTCATGAAGCTGAAAGAGGCTTATGTTAAGGGAAACAACGTCGGTTCAGCCCGCGCGGCCACACGGCGCGCTGCTTCCTCTTCGGCGAGCCAAGACGGCCACTAACAAAGGGCCTCAGATCAAATACCTGCGAGTCCCAGAGGAGATCATCGAAAAAGTGAGCGAGTCGCAAAAGAACCAACAGGGCAGCTTCAGAGGGGGGCGGGGAGGGCAGTCGAGGGGCGATCACGGTGGCCGTGGAGGCGATCGAGCTCGAGGTCGCGGCGGTGGCCGCGGCCGCGGAAGGGGACGTGGCCAATGATGTTCAAAGCGCCCTACCCTACCCGTGTGGACGACCAAGAGGATCTGGCCCGCGGCTTGCCGTGCCCTCATCCTTTTCCTCTCCCTTAGGCTATGTTCCGCCCACGACGACCGCGGTAGCATCAATGGCTGCCGTGTGGCCGGACCCATTGCCATCGCCCTGCATTCATCGTCGCGAGCCATCGCCCCTCTCCTGCCGCTCCCTAGTTAAGCTACCTGTTGAGAATTTGGTCTTCGCTTGGATAGCCGGCTTGAGTGTGCTTCGACTGAGATAGAGCCGCACAAGCCGATTGCTTACATCGAGACTGTGCAGACAGAATACATACATAGTACGGCACGCCAAAGCCGTAGTGATAGGATATCAAACCGCTACGAAGCCATGCTCCCTCCCCCCACGTGGGCAGGATCGCGATTTCGGACTACATGAAATCTCTTGCAAACATTCTCCTTCTCTTTCTTGCTGAGGGATCGAGAATACACGAAGCCCGCTTCATCGTAATTTCTACCAGAGGTCCAGCACACATCAAGCTGTGACAGAAAAAAAGAACGAAATGGGACGTCACATCAAACCTCGCATCTGCAGGCACTGCAGACGACGATATTCGCATCTCTATTCTACATCTCCACGTCGACTTTTCCCTGCTGCCATTTAAAAATTTGCTACCGCCACGGCGATAGCTTGCGTCTCGGAATGCGAGATGGACAGCGTCACGTTCTTGACGCCAGCCTTCTTGGCGGCGGCGGCGGCCTCGCCGTGGAGCTGACGCAGGCAAACAAGGTCAGTATCGCGTTCGATTAGACATATCTTGGTGTGAGCACCCTTACCGATACTGTGGGAGCACCCGTATCATCCCTCAGAATTTCAATGTCCTTCATGGCCGCGCCGGCCCCGCGGCTGGCCACGCCGAGCGACTTGAAAACCGCTTCCTTGGCACTCCATCGGCCCGTAAATGAGCTTTGCGGGCTCGGAGTCTTGTGACAGTAACTCATCTCCTGTACCGTGAAGTTTCGCCGCAAGAAGTTGTCGTTGCTGATATCGACGGCTGATATGTCTTCGACGTCAACCCCGACCCTGCTGTTCTTGTTGGCCACCTTGTGCGCCAGAGCCTCCATCATCCTTTGCGTCTCGCCGACCCTCGAGGCTGAGATGGTCCTCTGCGATTGCTTCATGACGTTGTCGGCATACTTCAGCTCGGAAGTCCTTTTGTCCGCGGACACGCGGGCATCTGGGTTGAGCAAGACGGTCCTGAGCTGCTCATCGGTATAGGGAGAGCTCGACTTGGCGACAAATAGGCTGTTGTTGATCAGGCCGTTGTGGAAGTAGCGGTAGGCCTTTTTCTGCCTGGCCGCAACCTTGACACAGTACTGGCTATAAGTACGCTCGTCGAGAGTAGCAAACAAGTATTTAGGGTGAATGCCGATGGCCTGAGCTCCCTTCTGGCCAAATCCGAACGACGTGACGGAGAAGGCCTTGATTCCATCAGTCTGGATGCTGCGGCTTGGGTACACGATCAAGTCAAAGTCCTCCATAATTGGATCGACGTTGTCGGCGTTGCGATTCCCGGGGACAAGGCCCGTGTTGAGAACCTGCAAACAGCCGTTCATCATCCAGGCCCCGGCAGCACCCTTCGGATGGCCGGTGAGGTATTTCTGGAAAATACCCATGACGGCGTTGCCCTTCTTCCGCCCAAGGTGGCGAAGTTGTTGGCAGATGACGGATGACTCGTTCTTGTCGTTGGCCTTGGTAGACGTGCCGTGGAAGGACGCGACGCCCAAGTCGTCAATAGTCAGACCCCAGGTGGCCAGAGCACCGCGCAGCGGCGCAATGCTTGAGTCGTTCTTCCAAAAGTTGTTGCCCATGCTTCGCAGGAGTTCCTTTTCCTGTCGAGCAGCCTCCCTTTCTATGTGCAGAATACGCTCTTGTACATATTCCTTGTCGTCGAAGGAGGCCTCCTGAGCTTTCATGGCGTCGACTTCGTCATGCACGAATTCGAGCTCCGACTCCTGCCATTGCTTGATCTGCTTCTTGCGGCGCTCAATTTGTCGTCGGCGATAGTTGATATCGAGTAACGGCGACGGAAACTTGCCGGCATGCTCGCGGGCCGTGGTGAGGACACCTTGGCCTGGGGCAGGGACGGAGCGACCGATCTTGTCGGACGCAGTCGTGGTGAGAGCCAGAATACCGTAAATAGGAACGCCCATGTCGAGGGCCAGCTTCGCAGTCATGATGACCTGGATGCCGCAGCCCTGAGATTCCATGAAGCCGTTTCTGGTTGTCGTTGTGGGGCGAGACATCTCCTTGGGGGTTCGACCATGCTGGAGCTCATCCACTGTGTTGCTTGTCGCCTTCATGTTGGCGAACTCGTACGACCCTTCCTCTCCGAAATCATCGAAGCCACCGACAAAGCAAACGCGGGCCTTGCCCTCCATAATAGTCTCGTAGCCAATGTCGACCGACTCGACCGCGGTGGCGCAGGCGCCGACAGGGGTCTTGATGGGCCCAGACGAGGAGATAAGCAGCATGTTGACCCAGGCGGCCATGGTGTTGATGAACGACTCTTGCAATATGTCGTTCTGGAGGGGCTTATCCAGGAAGCGATCCTTGTGCATGCCGCGGAGGGCCGCAGCGCCACCCATGCCGGAGCCGACGCAATTGCCCACCTCGGAGACATGGACGTACTTGTAAAACTCGTAGGGGTCCGTGATGCCGCAAGAAAGTAGGGCCTCAGCTGTGGATACAAGCAAGAACAAGGTGACAGGGTCGACCTGAGAGATGATGTCCTCGGGAACGCCGTAGCGCTTGGGGTCCCAGCCGGTCGGGATCTGACCGGCGACGAGGCGGTCGAAGCGGAGTGCCTTGGGGATCCAGAGAGAGGCACCCTTCTTCATGCGAATGATGTACTCTCCGCTGTCGGGAATTTCGAAAATTTCGACCTTGTCACCATGCTCGCGCTTGAATTCCTCGGCTGTCTCTTTGGAGGCCTCGAATGGCTCAAGGTCTTCTTCGATGACCACCTCGTGAAGCAGCTGTTTCTTGTTGGGGTCGTACCCGTTGAACAACTCGGGCTCAATCAGACGAATACCAGAGTGTTCCAGAATATGCTTCTCATATTTGGCCTTGATATCCTTATCATCAACGGGATCACCAGATTTGCCGTCGACCCATCCAGAGTAGGGCTTGCCCTTGAGCGGACCGTTGTGATTCTTGATGAGGCCCATGATCCACGCCATTTCGACACAGCCCTCCAGAGAGAACTCGCCATGAGCCTCCATCTCCCACCGGGTGCGGGAGTTGCCCCAAGGGCCGACCTCGGCAAAGCCAGTGACGACGACGACCTTTTCAAGATCCACCATGCCCTTGAGAGTACCGCTGAGAGGCGCGATCTCGCTCTGCCACTCTGGCAGACGAGGAAAGTCGAACTTGATGTTGGCACGGGGCTCAATTACCTTCTTTTTATAGAGGGCCTCAGACTCGGCACCATTGACAATAGTATTCTCAATGGTGCTCTCCTTCGCCACGGCCTTGCGGATTTCGCTCGTCTCCATGATGTCCTTACGAAGCTTGGTCATGGCCTCGTTGAGGTTGGGGATGAACTGGAGGCCACCGTTGAGGTCGGCGAAGACCGGTTCAGCTTGGCAAAGATCAACAATGGTGGGGGACATTAGGCCGAGGAGGTTGAAGGCCATCTCTTGCTGCGAGAAGGTCCGAACGCCAAATGCTTCTACTCCCTCCGCGACAATGTTGTTGCCAGACATGAGGCCAGTACCGCGGGTCCAGCCAATGACGGCACCACAGACGGTGAGATAGTTGGCCCAGTTCTCCGAGTACCATCGGTTGAAGAGCGTCTCGAGAGCGAGCTTGGACTCCGAGTACAGTCCATCGTTGCCAAAGGTACCGTGATTGGGGGAGAGGGGAAGAACAACCTGGGCCGGCCGAGTCTCAAAGCCTCTCTCGGTCTTCTGGGACTTGACGCAACCGAGAAGCCGGATCAGGTTGGTGAGCATGATTCGGTGGGCAAGCTCTGACCTGGAATCAATGCTGTCGATCTGGCGGCCATTCTCCGAGATGGCAGCAAAAGGGACGATGAAGTCGAGATCCCAGCCAAGGCCATTCTTGGTGTCGTAAATGTACTCGACCAGTGCCTCCACGTCCTGCTTGCTGCCCTGATTGAAGGGGACGACGACGATCTGAGAGCCGCGCGAGCCGTAACGGGTATACATGGACTGGTAGTACTCGGTGACCTGTCTGGAAAACCGACTCGTCGTCACCACGACTCTGGCACCGCCGCTGACAAGCCCCTGCAAGACCTCGGCGCCGATGGATCCAGCGCCGGCACCAGTCATGAGGACATACTTGCCCTGGTAGGTCACGCCCGACTTGGCCGCGTCTTCCAGGCAGTTGAGATAAGCGGCGGTGAGCTTCTTGCTGTAGTCCCAGCCGTGGAGAGACTTGCGCTTGAGGTGCAGAAACGGGATCGTCTCGACCCTGCCTTTGTGATTGGCGCCCTTGAGGCTCGTTTTCTTGCTCTTGCCGTTCTCTTTGGGCAGTATCTGGCTTTGGTTCATGGCGAGCGAGCGCAAGACGTCACCGTACAGGCTTTTGATCTCGAGCTGGGAAGTCTTGGACATCTTGTGCTGTTGCCTGATAAGCTTGTATATGCGCTGCAAATCGCTCTGGACCTTGGTACGATTCCCATACTCGGAAATCTTGCCGCCCTCGGCCATCTGCTGAACGTAATGCTCCAGCTTCCTGCAGCTCGCGCGGGGAACCTCTTCGTAGTTGAGGTTGCCGCGAGCATCAACGGTGGTGCGCGGGCCTGTAGGAATAGCAATGTCCTTGTACACGGGAGAGATGTTCAAAACGTCCTTGCAATTCTCAATGAGCTGCTCTCCGAGCTCCTTGGCGAGCTTGTACGTCTCGCCCCGCTCCGTGGGGCAGTTGTCGATGTGATACTGCATGAAGTCGAGCAGCTTGGGATTTGATCGGTTCATGATCCTGATGCACTGGCTCACAATCTCACGGTCGACAACTTGCAGCCTGCCGAAGATGATGTCAAAGTACATGCTGAGGGCGTCTTGACGGGCCCAGTTCCAGGACGAGTCGTACGTCCGGGCTTTGAGGGGGCTAAAGACAGGCTCAATGCCGGCCGCGTAGAAATCGCCATGTTCGGCAGCCCACAAGTCAAGTTGTGCCTGAAGCACCTTCTCCGACTTTTGAGAGCTGATGAAGGCCTTGTCGCCTGACCTGAGATCCATCTTTAGGTAGCGAGCGAACAGCTCAAGCTGCTGCTTGAAGAGAGCTCGCTGGTCCTTGGTGAGGGCGTCGATGGCAGCAGGGTCCATCATCATACCACCACCGCCGGCGCCAGATGACCCGGCAGCCGAGGCAGTAGACAAGGAGAAGCCTGCATGAGAGGCAAACTTCTGGGTCACGTCGTCCAAGAATCCCTTGGCGTCGGCCTCGGAGCCCAGGCGGGACGGTGGTTCCATGGTCAAGGCCAGGAGCAGAGCTCCGTCCTGACGCCCGGGACCGAGACCCCACCTGGTCTCGAGGTATTTCCTTGCAGCAGTGATGTTAAAGCCGCCTGGCATCTTGGATGAAATCAGTCTCGCGATGAGCGATTGAGACTGCTTGCCGAGGCTGCCGTCGAAGGTTGCTTGCATGGAAGCACCGAGCTCATCGAGAGGCGTGTCCTCTGGCTTCTCGGGAGTCGAGCCGAACTCCTTGCCGAGATCTCCGAGGATTTCGTTCTGAAGCGTGGATTTGCCTGCGTCACAATTAGACATTGCGCCGTTCAAGGTGGGAAGATAGATGACGTACCTCCGACGAGGTCCTTGATGGCCTTGCTGAGGGGAATGTCAAGGAGGGGTTTTTTGAGCTTTTGCGCGATCAAGGCGCGAACTATATCAATGGCCTGAACCGGCTCATCGGGGATCTGGGCGGCGGGGCCAGAGCTTGGAGGCGGAGGAGCGGCGGCGGTTGTGGTAGAGGCCGGAGCAGCAGCGGTGGCAGTGGTGGCGCTCGAGGCTGCGGAGCCAGCAGATGCGGCTGCGGGCTCGGGTTCCTCCTCGACGGGATCAACATCATAGTAAATCTCCTTGGCGTCCTTGTTATAGCAAAGTATTTGCCGTTGGACGGACTTTGCGGCGTCATATGCCTCGTATTTGGAGGATAGGGTGCGCTTGGCCATGACACCCAAGGTGTCAGCGGGGCCGATTTCGACGATGCGCTCGGCCGTCCTCTCGGCGAGGAAGACGTCTTGAGTCTCGATCCATCTCACAGGCGAGGCGAACTGGTATGCGAGAAGCTCAATGAGCAGGGTATGGGCGAGCTCTTGCTCGATTTCGGGCCGCATGATGGCGCGATTCGAGAGATGGCCGACCGGTCAGTTTTTCGGATCCCGGGCGACCGATTGGAGAAAGATGATGGGCGAGACGAGGCGCTCGAAGCCTTATTATACGGGTCCTAGAGCTCTGCCGGGTAGATGTGGGCGGCGATGGTCAAGGAGGGGGAGAGATGGGGAGGGATTGAGAAGAGGGAGGATGCCGACAGAGCGTGAGAGCGGCAGGAGAGCACGAGGAAATCAGGTCGAGGTTCTGGCCTGTCGAACGACGACGGCAGCAGGAAAGGAAGACGAGATCGAATCCTCGCTGCGAGGCCGATGCAGGAGGACGATGAAAAATTGACGGAGCGACAGCAGCGGGAGAGTGGAGGAAAAGACGGAGAGGTGATACTGGGCGGCAGACGGAGGCAGGCCACCGATTGTTGAACTGCAGGGCCCACCAGTGCGTCTTACGCAAAAAAAGAATTGGGGGACGGCCAGGCTGGGATGCTGGGCCAGCTTGCGTGGGCCAAGGACCTGCAGGTTAGTAGCGGCTGCTGCAACCCACGGGTGGTACATTCAGCGTGGGCCTCGCTCAACCACACAGTCGGTCTAGGCTCAACAGGGGCAGGTAGCTGTAAGTACTGGCTACCTGGGGCTGAGCGAGAGAAAGGGAGAGAAAGACATATATAGAGATATATATACGCGTAGAGAGAGAGAGAGAGAGAGAGAGAGAGAGAGAGAGAAACCACAAAACATTTGTACGGCTGATGATTTGAATGCTTCGCGATGCTTGATCCAGCAGTGCCGGGAGCTGCAAGAAAGGAAGATATGGTGATGGTGGCCCTCCCTAAGTGATGCCACGATCATGGCACCGGGAAAATCGGTAGCGACTTATTTGCCACCGGGTACCTACCTTGGGTAGAAGTCGGAGGTAAGATGTAGGACGAGGTCCTCCCTTGGCTGTCGACACCGCGTTCGTCCCCCACCCCCTTTTTGTCGCGCAGGCGGCCTGTGTACTAGTTACTATCTGTCTTCCAAGGACAGATACGGAGACAGGCGTTGGGTCCGCCAAGTTCCGGGGCAGACTTGCTCGACTTCGAAATAAGGTTGTTGGCGATGAACGATATCCAGTAATTCTCGAGGCCAAACTGCGCCGAAGCAGTCTCGTGTTTCCTCAAAAACTCGGACATACATAAGTGGGCTTTCCTAACACCGCCGCGGGAACGGTTCAATGGCTGATAGCCAGATCAGTAATTACCAGTGCCAAGACAGCCAGTACGTATGTACAGACACGTGTCCAGGTGACTGAAGACAAGCCTAGTCGTGAACTCGTAATATCTTGATACGGGCTGAGGCATTTGAATCTAAAGATCCTTGATTAGTGATATCGCAGGCAGAAGGCTCTTATCACGAGATGGACGTGTAACCTTACAGCCTCGCGACAGGATAGGTAGCAGTTGGGGAGGCAACTTCAGTGGCATGGGAGAGTTGGGGAAAGAAAAAGGGGGTGTGGGGGGGTGGAGGGGTCGGTTACGGCAACTGTAGGCAGTATGCAGGTATGGGGTACTGCGCGTCGAGGGTAGCATTCGGGTAAGGCTAGGTAGACGAAACCTCTGCCAGGCCTAGCAACGGAGACTCGGCTCGGAGCTCTGCGCCGCCAGCGACCCGATAGCGGCGCTGGCGATGCCGGCCAAGATACCTAGCCAGATATCAGGTACTTGCAGCCAGCTGTGAAGACGACTTGTCTGACGCAATTTCCGCCGAGATTGAAGAGGATGCATACAGCGTCTGATGTACTGACACTTCCAGGTTAGCTATCGAGGAGACGCGTCCCCTGTTCGCTGCAGGTACCTTAGTGGATGTGCTTCTAGCAGATACTGACGCAATCAACTCCACCGACGCAGACGAACCATCTCGCTCTTGTGAACGAGTTCAACCCTGCAACTTATCTCGACGGCTTCTTCTCATGTGGTCGAGCTTCCTCTGAGAATACAGTGCCACTTCTTTGCCGTTCGGTCCAAGAACAAAAGCTGCAGTGCGTATCTTAGTGGTGCGTCCAAGGGAGCCAGAAGAACCTACCTTAGGTACTAAGGTACCTAGGTAGGCTTGAGAATTCGCCCTTGCACTACACGAGGTCCAGCGGCAGACAGGTCTTGTTCTTTGCACAAACTCAAATCAGCGTTATTGTCTCCGACTAGGGCGCCACTCGAGCGTCTACAATTTATAATGATCTCCCACAATACTGGCTATTCTCGGTTGTGGCCCCGAATTTGTAGGACGCGGAAGCCCCCGGACGTAGACGGGACGGTCTGCGGCCTGTACTTGCAGATATCCCGGCCCCGACGCGCCGCCGTACCCTGATTCAAAACTGGGGGCGTCTATACCCTATTGAACATCCATGGTCTCTCAGTAGTAGTGGGCACTGAGCACTGAGCAGTGAGACTCAGGACTGAGCGGGCACTCGCCATCGCGGCCGGTCAGTTATTTGGCCTATCTGCTGACCAACAGGGGGCGGGAGGACTACAGCTGGCAAAGAGTTCCAGAGCCCCCTCGCGCCTG
Organism: Cordyceps sp. RAO-2017; assembly: GCA_002591385.1. Classification (NCBI taxonomy): domain Eukaryota; kingdom Fungi; phylum Ascomycota; class Sordariomycetes; order Hypocreales; family Cordycipitaceae; genus Cordyceps; species Cordyceps sp. RAO-2017. Next base: position 12,312 of record NJEV01000253.1, on the reverse strand, counting down.
TCCAGACCACTAGCTCGAAGCTATAGTCGTAGTTGCCTCCGTGCCTAGACGAACGCATCGAAAACTCAACTCTTCCAGATAAGCCGGCAAAAAAAAAAACACAGAACAGGGACAGATAGGGGCGGACTGCACGCAGCTCTCCTCGACAGCTTGTCCTGCAAGTGTTACAGGCTTACAGCTTGCCGCTGCAGAGCATCATCTCCTTTGCCCTGGCCGCTGTCCTGCAGACTGCTACCTAGGTACCTAGGTAGGTAGGTATGTATTTCCCAATGCTAAATGCTAGGGGCTCCCTTCCGGTCCGACTCGGGCCCCGACAGTGGCGTACGCAGCCTTGTACCGGTTATGTACCGGTACAAGAACCCTCCCGTCCTCTCTCTGCTAGGTACCTAAGGTACCTTAGGTACCTACCTAGGTAGGTAGGTACCTATCAGTCGAGGAAGACCATCCAGGGCAGTGGTGGGTGGCACTGGACATCCCCAACAGAACTAAAAATTTGGCGAGCAATGCCTCGAGCCAGCTTCCGCGGTACCGCCGTCCGGCACTGGGGCTGCTCAGCCGTGCATTGAAACCTCGAGCCCGAATTTTCCTCCGGCCTCAACTTACACGTTGAGATCTTTTCTTCTCCCGCTCTCTCCCACCCCGGCTCTCCAGCGCCTCCCGTTCTCCGACCCCTTTCTTCAATCCTCCTCCCTCCTCCCTCCTCCCTCCTCCCCTCCCCTCTCCTCGTTGCATTAGCCTCTCTTCCTGTCCTTCTATTTCTCCTTGGTTCGAGCTCGCTTCCAAAGCTCGCCCCGTCTCTCCACGCGCAGAGAGGCCCATTCCGTCTTTCCACGAGGGCCGATCGTTTCCGCATCGGCGACAGCCCAGAGCGCCGTTGCACCTCACGACTCTCGCCCTCTCAGCTCCGTCTGGCGTCTCGAGTAGATCCCATCACCAGGTATGTAGACACGCGCGCCTCTTCGCCCATGTGCCTCCGCAGCCACCCTCTCGGCTGACTGTGAATCGTGTTGCAGACGTCGACCGACGACGCCCTCCGTCCCCCTTTCTTATCACCATGTACGGGACGGGAACCGGCCCCCAGACGGGCATTTCCACCCCCAGATCTAATTCCTCGCTCCGGCCATTGACTTTGGCCCATGGCTCCCTCGAAACATCGTTCCTCATCCCGACCAATCTCCATTTCCATGCCTCGCAGCTGAAAGACCGCTTCGTGGCTTCTCTGCCCACGGCCACCGACGAGCTTGCCCAGGATGACGAGCCTTCATCCGTACCCGAGCTGGTTGCCAGATACCTGGGATTCGTGGCCCGCGAGGTGGAAGAGGGTGAGGATGACGCGCAAGGCTCATACGAGGAAGTGCTCAAGCTCGTCCTCAACGAGTTTGAGAGAGCTTTCCTGCGCGGCAACGAGGTCCACGCCGTGGCCGCCACCCTCCCGGGCATCGAGTCCAAGAAGCTCGAGGTGATTCGCAGCTACTACCTCGCCCGCGCTGTTTCCAACAGGACCATCAAACCACACGAGTCGGCCCTGCTGCGCGCTTCCGACGATGGCTCCGCTGAGATCTTTACCATCTTCGGCGGTCAGGGCAACATTGAGGAGTACTTCGAGGAGCTTCGCGAGGTTTTCCGGACATACCCGAGCTTTGTCGGCGAGCTCATCACCTCCGCTGCCGAACAACTCCAGACGCTGTCCAACCACCCCAGCGCCGAAAAGATGTTCCCCAAGGGGCTCGACATCATGAACTGGCTGCAGCACCCGGACTCTACCCCGGATGTCGACTACCTGATCTCGGCACCCGTCAGCTTTCCCCTGATTGGGCTGGTTCAGATGACGCATTACGAGGTCACTTGCAAGGTGCTCGGCATCGACCCCGGCCAGCTGCGGGAGCGCATCAGCGGCACTACCGGTCACTCCCAGGGCATCGTCATGGCCGCCGCCACTGCTGCCGCCGACTCCTGGGACTCGTGGCGGGACATTGTGAGCTCGACTCTGGCGATCCTGTTCTGGATCGGAACACGAAGCCAGCAGGCGTTCCCCACCACGTCCATGACGCCCACCATGCTGCGCGAGTCCATGGACCACGGCGAGGGCACGCCAACGCCTATGCTCAGCATCCGAGATTTATCACAGCAGGAGGTCCAGAAGCATATCGATGCTACCAATCAATACCTTCCGCCGGACCGCCACATCAGTGTATCGCTCATCAATAGCCCGCGCAACCTTGTTGTCACGGGGCCACCTACCTCTCTCTACGGCCTCAACTCGCAGCTGCGTAAAGTCAAGGCTCCCACGGGTCTTGATCAAAATCGTGTGCCATACACCGAGCGCAAGATCCGCTTCGTGAACCGATTCCTCCCCATCACTGCTCCATTTCACAGCAAATACCTCTCAGAGGCGACTGCTATGATCGACGAGGACCTCAAGGACGTCAGCATCGAGTCCGGCTCCCTGGGGATCCCCGTCTTCGACACAAATACGGGCAAGAACCTCCGCTCTGAGACCGGTGGTAACATTGTCCCTGCCCTGGTCCGCCTGATCACCCGTGATCCTGTCAACTGGGAGAAGGCAACTGTCTTCGGCAAAGCAACACACATCCTCGACTTTGGCCCCGGCGGCGTGTCCGGTCTCGGTGTCCTGACGAGCCGAAACAAGGAAGGAACCGGAGTCCGTGTGATTCTCGCCGGCACTGTGGATGGCACCATCACGGAGGTCGGCTACAAGCCGGAGCTCTTCGATAGGGACGAAGATAATGCCATCAGGTATGCCATAGACTGGGTCAAGGAGTTTGCTCCCAGATTAGTGAAGACGTCAAGCGGGCAGAAATATGTCGACACAAGGATGAGCCGTCTCCTCGGCCTGCCCCCTGTCATGGTCGCCGCCATGGCTCCCGCCACGGCTCCCTGGGACTTTGTCGCCGCCACCATGAATGCGGGATATCACATCGAACTCGCCGGTGGTGCCTACTTCAATGCGAAGAAGATGACGGACGCCCTTTCTAAAATCGAAAAGGCAATTCCTGCGGGTCGCGGCATCTCCGTCAATCTTATTTACGTGAACCCGCGAGCTATGGCGTGGCAGATCCCCTTGATCGGCAGGCTGCGATCAGAGGGCGTCCCAATCCAGGGCCTGACCATTGGAGCCGGCGTGCCTTCCATCGAAGTCGCGCAGGAGTACATTGACACCTTGGGTCTGAAGCACATAGCTTTCAAGCCCGGCTCCGTCGAAGCTATTCAGGCCGTTATCAACATCGCCAAGGCAAACCCGAGCTTCCCCGTCATTCTTCAGTGGACTGGTGGCCGAGGCGGTGGTCATCACTCCTATGAGGATTTCCACCAGCCGATGCTGCAGATGTACGGCCGGGTTCGGCGGCAAGACAACATCGTCCTGGTCGCTGGCAGCGGCTTCGGTGGCGCAGATGACACCTACCCGTACATCACTGGCGACTGGGCCAAGAAGTACGGCTATCCTCCGATGCCCTTCGACGGCTGCTTGTTCGGGAGTCGCATGATGGTCGCCAGGGAAGCGCACACGAGCAAGAGCGCGAAGCAGGCCATCGTCGACGCTCCTGGCGTTGGTGATGGTGAGTGGGAGAAGACGTACAAAGGCCCTGCCGGCGGCGTCATCACGGTGCGATCGGAGATGGGTGAGCCTATCCACAAGCTCGCAACCCGAGGCGTTCGATTCTGGGCGGAGATGGACCAGAAGATCTTCAGTTTGCCCAAAGAGAAGAGAGTGGCAGAGCTGAAAAAGAGCCGGGAGTATATCATCAAGAAGCTCAATGATGACTTCCAGAAGGTTTGGTTCGGCTGCAATAAGTCAGGAAAAGCCGTCGATTTGGAGGATATGACGTACGCTGAGGTCGTGCGGCGGCTGGTCGAGCTGCTCTATGTCAAGCACCAGTCTCGATGGATCGATCCATCGTTCGCGAGACTCACTGGCGATTTCATTCATCGGGTCGAGGAACGTTTCACCACCGCGCCTGGTCAGCCGTCCAGGCTCCAGAATTACTCGGACTTGGATGAGCCTTTCAGTGCCGTTGACCGGATCCTAGCCCACTATCCCGAGGCCGAGACTCAAATCATCAACGCGCAGGACGTTCAGCACGTTTTGCTGCTCTGCATGCGGCGAGGCCAGAAACCCGTGACGTTCATCCCGGCCCTGGACGAGAATTTTGAGTTTTTCTTCAAGAAGGACTCACTTTGGCAGTCCGAGGACCTGGATGCCGTCATCGGCCAGGATGTCGGACGGACCTGCATTCTCCAGGGTCCCACGGCTGCCAAGTTCTCGACCGTCCTTGACGAACCAATCAAGGACATTCTTGATGGCATTCACCACGCTCATATCACTGCACTGACGCGGGACTACTATAACAACGACGAGCGTTCCATCCCAGCAGTCGAGTACTTCGGTGGGAAGCTGGTGGAGCCAGAGGTGCCGCTCGACGTCGAAGGACTGACCGTGCACTACGATACTCACAAAAACACCTACCGTCTGTCATCCTCTCCGACTGCCGTTCTGCCATCTCTCGATTCGTGGCTGTCTCTTCTGGCGGGTCCCAATCGCAACTGGAGATACGCACTCCTGATGTCGGATATTGTTGTTCAAGGCCAGAAATTCCAGACAAACCCGATCCGACGCATCTTTGCACCCGTCCGAGGCTTGTTTGTGGAGATTGAGTTCCCCAACGAGCCGGACAAGACGTCGATTGTGGTCCGCGAGCAGCCGAGACACAACCAGTATGTGGATGTCATCGAGGTCAAGTTGACCGGCAAGAACGAGATTCTCGTCAACCTGATTAAAGATACAACGGCCCTCGGCAAGCCTGTTGCCATGCCCCTGAAGTTCACCTACCGTCCCGAAGCTGGCTACGCCCCCATCCATGAGGTCATGCAGGATCGCAACGATCGCATCAAGGAGTTCTACTGGAAGGCATGGTTCGGCAACGACCCTTTGAATCTGGATGCCGTCGTCACGAGCAAGTTCGACGGAGGCCGCACCACCATCACCAGCGAGGCCATCCGAGACTTTGTGCACGCTGTCGGCAACACGGGCGAGGCCTTTGTCGACCGGCCAGGAAAGACAGTCTACGCACCTATGGACTTTGCCATTGTCGTGGGCTGGAAAGCCATCACGAAGCCCATCTTCCCCCGGACCATAGATGGCGACCTTCTCAAGCTCGTCCACCTGTCGAACCAGTTCCGAATGATTCATGGGGCAGAGCCGCTAAAGAAGGGCGATGAGATCTCCACCACTGCGCAAATCAACGCTGTCATTAACCAGGACTCGGGTAAGATGGTCGAGGTGTGTGGCACCATCGTAAGAGATGGGAAGCCCGTGATGGAGGTCACTTCGCAGTTTCTGTATCGCGGGGCTTACTTGGATTACGAGAACACATTCCAGCGCAAGGTCGAGACTCCCGTCCAGGTCCAATTGGCCACAAGCAAGGACGTGGCTGTGCTCCGGTCCAAGAATTGGTTCGCCATTGACGAGGTTCCGAGCGACATCGACTTGCTTGGCCAGACCCTTACCTTTCGGCTGCAGAGCCTTGTGCGATACAAGAACAAGAATGTCTTCAGCAGTATCGAGACCCGCGGACAGGTGCTGTTGGAGCTGCCCACGAAGGAGGTAATTCAGGTTGCGAGTGTCGATTACGAAGCCGGCGAGTCCCACGGCAACCCGGTCATTGACTACTTGGAGCGAAACGGCTCGCCGCTCGACCAGCCCATCTACTTCGAAAACCCGATCCCCCTGAGCGGTAAAACTCCCCTGCAGCTCCGCGCTCCAGCCTCAAACGAAACGTATGCTCGCGTCTCTGGAGACTACAACCCCATCCACGTCTCGCGCGTCTTCTCCAGCTACGCCAACCTCCCCGGAACCATAACCCACGGCATGTACTCCAGCGCTGCTGTCCGAAGCCTCCTCGAGACATGGGCTGCCGAGAACGACATCGGCCGGGTTCGCAGTTTCCACGCCTCCCTGGTCGGTATGGTACTCCCGAATGACGACATACAGGTAAAGCTGCAACATGTCGGGATGGTTGCCGGGCGCAAAATCATCAAAGTCGAAGTTAACAACACGGAGACGGAAGAGAAAGTGCTCCTTGGCGAGGCCGAGATCGAGCAACCGGTGACGGCCTACGTGTTCACCGGCCAGGGATCGCAAGAGCAGGGCATGGGTATGGAGCTATACGCGAGCAGCGCCGTCGCCAAGGAAGTCTGGGATCGTGCGGATCATTATCTTCTTGACAACTACGGTAAGCCGTGTGGCGGCCAGAATCCGCCATGCATCATCCGTGTCAAAACAGGAATCAAAATCAAGAAATGGCTGACGTCTTTTTTTCCGTCCAGGCTTCTCCATCACGAACATTGTCAAGAACAACCCCAAGGAGCTTACCATTCACTTTGGTGGACCGAGAGGCAAAGCCATCAGGCATAACTACATGTCCATGACATTCGAGACAGTTGCCACCGACGGGTCCATCAAGTCGGAGCGCATCTTCAAAGAGATCAACGAAGGCACCACCTGTTACACGTACCGTTCGCCAACCGGCCTGCTCTCGGCCACGCAGTTTACGCAGCCTGCGCTGACGCTCATGGAGAAGGCCAGCTTCGAAGACATGAAAGCCCGGGGTCTCGTGCCCAGGGACAGCACGTTTGCCGGCCACTCACTGGGCGAGTACTCGGCGCTGGCCGCGCTGGCCGACGTGATGCCGATCGAGTCTCTCGTCTCCGTCGTCTTCTACCGGGGTCTGACCATGCAGGTGGCTGTCGAGCGGGATGCCAGCGGGCGCTCCAACTATTCGATGTGCGCTGTGAACCCGAGCCGCATATCGAAGACGTTCAACGAAGAGGCATTGCAGTTTGTCGTGAACAACATTGCGGAGGAGACGGGCTGGCTTTTGGAGATTGTCAACTACAACATTGCCAACATGCAGTACGTGTGTGCGGGCGACTTGAGGGCGCTCGACACACTTGCTGGGGTGACGAACTTCGTCAAGAAGCAGCAAATCGATATTGAGGAGATGAGAAGCAACATCGAGGAGGCCAAGGGGGCGCTGCGCGAGATCATCCGCGGATGCGCGGAAGCAACGCTGAAGAAGCCGCAGCCGCTGGAACTGGAGCGGGGTTTCGCGACAATCCCCCTGCGAGGCATCGACGTACCCTTCCACTCGACCTTTTTGAGGTCGGGTGTCAAGCCTTTCCGATCATTCCTGCTCAAGAAGATCAACAAGACGACGATTGACCCGTCGAAGTTGGTCGGGAAGTACATTCCGAACGTGACGGCCAAGCCGTTTGCGCTCACCAAGGACTACTTCGAGGAGGTGTACAAGTTGACTAACTCGCCCAAGATCGGTGCCGTCTTGGCAAACTGGGACAAGTACGCCCAGGATGACGACGGCAGGGCCGGCAGCGAAAGTGGTTCGAGCGTCGAGTACGAGGGTCCCGGCGCAGCTGCTTGAGCGCATGCGGCGGAGGTTACAGAGAAGACAAGGACATGGAAGCGGCCTTGATTAGATAGAGCGGTCATGGATCGGCTAGGCTGGAGTTTCACCTGTACAGGTAGACGGATTTGTATTCTTGGGACGTGATTGCAGCTGCTGGTGCGTGCGATATAGAGATTGGGTGTACACCAAAAATTGTGTGCTGAACAGAGGTGTTTGATAGTTTCCCCCGTTTAGGCCTTTTGCACAAAGTTGCTGTCAGTGCAAGCTGTCATTTGGACGGACCGCTACGTTGCTGTTTGTGACTGGGTTCGGAAGAGCTTAGACGCATTTGCTGGCTCTGGACCAGTTCGACTAGCCAAATTCAAGTGTTGGCATCTATGTAGGTTACCTTCTAGTGTAGTAGTACCTAAGGTATCTTCGAAGGGAGTAGTCACTGTAGCGCCTGAATCATAAGTGTTTACTGGATTTCGCAAAGGAAGGAGGGTAAAAACATCTCGCAAAGCCATACACGTTCGCGGCTCGGTCGAGAGGGGCGTGCGGAAAAACCAACAATCAAGCCGAGGTAAAGGTACTGGGTCCGAGAGTGCGGCGAAGATTATTGGCTTCAATACGGTGAGACAATTCCAGTATCCCATCAAACGGGGAATTTTTTTTCGGGAGAGAAGGCCGCCCGGACGAGTTTCCGGCTTGGTGAAAGTTGCGCTGCCGGCTTAAGTAATCCGGTTTCTTGAACTCAACTTGCCGTGGCCGTCTTCAGTTTCCGAGCCCGGGCATAATCAAGTGAGAATACAAAGGCAGCTGCTACCCCGGAAATCCATCATTGAAAGGGCCGGGATTGAGTGACTGACAGTTTCGTGAATCGGGGGCCGCCTCGATCTCGGTCCAGTTGAGTAGGCTCCCTACCCCGTACGTGAGCCAAAAAAGAAGCAACGGACTGATGGTGATGACCGGCGCCGGGACTGCGCAAGCACATCTAGATCACGACGCCATGGCCTCCTCCCCCTGGTCGCTCGAGCGGAGCCAGGTCTTGCTGGGGACGTTTGTTCACAGCAAGACGCGCCAGGAACTAGAGTTCTTGCACGAGGCGGCCGTCGGTGTCGACAAGCACGGCAAGATTGTCGGCATCGAAAGCGGCCACGGCAGCGTCGAGGCAGCCAAGGAGCAGCTGCTGGCGAGCCTCGGCTGGAAGGAGGACGAGGTGAAGGTAACTGCGTGCCGGCGGGAGCAGTTCTTCTTCCCCGGCCTGATCGGTAGGGCCGGCCGCCTCCTGTGTCTGCTGGATGGGTACGGGAAGAGGAGCGCTGACGGGAGAGACCAAGATACGCACGTCCACGCGCCGCAGTACCCCAACGTGGGGATTTTCGGTAAGTCGACCATACTCGACTGGCTGCAGAGGTACACGTTCCCTCTCGAGGCCAGCCTCAAGGACCTGGCCAAGGCGCGGCGGGTGTACACGGCCTGCGTGCGGCGGACGCTGGCCTGCGGCACGACGACGGCGGCTTACTTCGCCACCATCGACGTGGCGGCCACCAAGCTGCTGGCCTCCCTGTGTCTGGCCTGGGGCCAGCGGGCCTTCGTTGGGCGCGTCTGCATGGACAGGCCCGAGACGTGTCCCGACTACTACCGCGACGAGTCGGCCGAGGCCTCGCTGCGGGCGACGCGCGAGACCGTCACCCACATCAAGGCCATCGACGCCGACTACGAGATCGTGTCGCCTATCCTGACGCCGCGCTTCGCCCCGTCCTGCTCGAGCGAGGCGATGCTGGGCCTGAGCCGGCTTCACCGCGACGAACGGCTGCCGCTGCAGACGCACATCTCGGAGCAGGCCGACGAGGTCAGGCTGGCGACGGACCTGTTCCCGCAGTCCGGGTCGTACGCCAAAATCTACGACGACCACGGCCTGCTGACGGCCCGGACGGTGCTGGCCCACGCCGTGCACCTGTCCGAGGGCGAGGCCGCGCTCGTCGCGCTGCGCCGGTCCAAGGTGGCGCACTGCCCCTGCAGCAACGCCAGCATCACCAGCGGCAAGGCCCGCGTGCGCTGGCTCTGGGACAGGGGCATCGACGTCGGCCTCGGCACCGACATGAGCGGCGGCTACAGCCCCTCGGTCCTCGAGGCGGCGCGCCAGGCTGCGCTCGCCAGCCGCTATGTCGCCATGGACCTCACCGACGGCGATGCCCGCGAGCACGCCAAGCTCTCCGTCGAGGAGGTGCTGTACCTGGCCACCAGGGGCGGCGCCAAGGTCGTCGGCCTGGAGCACAAGGTCGGCGGCTTCGAGCTCGGCATGCACTGGGACGCCCAGCTGGTCGGCCTCCACCTCGCCGGCGACGGCGGCGGCGATGGGGCCGGGGAGGAGGATCCCGGCAACGTCGACATCTTCGGGTGGGAGACGTGGGACGAGAGGATCGCCAAGTGGCTGTACGGCGGCGACGACCGGAACACCAAGAAGGTCTGGGTCAAGGGCCGGCTAGTTCACGCCCGACCATGAAAAGGGGGAGGGGGCATGCCAAGGTAGGAAATCACGAGAAAAAAAAATAGAGAAGCCCGGCGCGGCAGGGTCCCGAATAGACGACTTATCTCTTTCTGTTGCCTTTCTATCCTTGCCAGCGCCTGTCTATCTCTACTGAACCCTTTCTTTCCTCGCGTAGTCCATGAAAAAGAGAGAAAACAACAAAAAAGGGCTCCGGTGAAAAAGCCTGTGCATTACTCCCCAAATCCGGTCTCCTTCCCGCCGAGGCCGCTCGCGGACTTCAAGCGCCGGCGGCGCTGCTGTGATCGCTCTCTCGCCCTCCCAGGGAGCTGATGCGCTGGCGGAGGAGGGAGTCCAGTTTGCTGTACACCAAGGCCTTGTCGGCCAGCTTCTCGCTGAGCCGTTCGAACTCGTCCAGGGGCCAGTCCAGCGCCGAGCGCATCTCGTCCTCGGACACGTCCGACTGCCGCGCCTTGATCTGGACGTAGGAGGCCACGCGGTGGCCGACTCGGTGCCGCAGCGCGTCCTCGTCATCGCCGCCGTCTCTGATCTCGGACGTCATGATGATGTCCATCAGGTCGATCAGCTTGTTCCGGATGTCGCCATTGAACTGCATCAGCAGGTCGCCGCTCTCGGCCCGCTCCAGCAGCCCGCTGTCCTTCGCCTCCGTGGCCTCCGGAGGGGGGCCGTCGTCGCCCGCCGTCTTGGTCTGTTTCGAGCTGTCTTGACAGCCGCTGGGCAGTTCGATGGCGACGTACGCCGGCGCCTTCTTCTTCAGCTTTCTCTTGTCCCCCATCTTTTCTTTTTTTTTTTTTCGTGCTGTTTCTGTCCTGTTCCCTCGCTTTCCGAACTTCCCCCCACCCTTGACCTCGCCGGGGCCCTTGCTTTTGGGGTCTCTTGGTGGAAAGGGAGTTGTGCGTGTTCCCCCTTCGATGAAGACCCTTTTTATTCAGATATCCTATTTCTCGGCAGAACCTGTGGTCAACCGATGTGATTGGGTGAGATGGTGGCAATGGCCTGTTTCAGGCGAGGGTTCCCCGGCACGATGCTGGTAGTGATTCGACGCGGGTGAGGTTGAGGGTGAAGGTGAAAAGGGGGGAGGGGGAGTAAGGACCGCAGGCTTTGTATAAGGGGACCATAGGCTGTTGTCCACGGCGAGATCAAAGCAAACGAACAGGGACGGATTTCGTCCCGTCGGTGTTCGCTGGCGGAAAACACGGCTCGTTCTCCATCTCGTCAGGACTAGAATCACTGGCAGAACAAAGACGAGCTGGCCAACGGCCGGGGAATGGGCCAACTTGCCCTACCAGGCAGGGAGCGCGGCGCTGCCGGAATTCCTGGGAACAAAGATCCGGCTTTCTTTTGCTTTTTGCCATTTCTCTTGGAAAACGATGCTGCGACTGCGAGCAGCCTGGGATGAAGATAATAGGCCGGCGGCATGCCCAGTACATGTAACCAGTGCGCAGCGGTAAGCAAACCAACCTATCTAGGTAGGCTTGCCTCTACTACCTACCGTGTCAAAAGCTCAGGCACTATAGTAAGAAGAAATTATTATTTTCTAGAGTCTTGCTCATGTAATACGTGCCATGCTTACGACAACCTCGCTTCTTCCCTCTCTGCCTGGCCGCGCGGCGCGCTAGACCTCCCCCCCCCCCTTCTCTCAGACGTTCGGGACCTCTTCCGTCATCGTGGCCCCCTCTGCATTCTTCCTCTCTCTCTCTCTCTCTCTCTCTCTCTCTCATGAGGCTTATTGAGCAGGGTGCATGGCAGAGGCACAGGGGGCAGAGGCACGAGAGGCCGGCGAAGGCGGGTAGAGGCAAACGTGGATGATAGAGGCAGGCAGATTGATAAAGGCAGGTTGACCGCGCGGCAATAAGTACTACAAAAGACCCGTCCTTTCTGTACAAGAGAGTTAGCTATACATAGAGGCATTGGGCTACCTGGATCGGATTACTTTGTTTTGCTCCGCAATGAAACTACGAATCGTTTATACTTGGTAGAGTTATGAGATAATTAACAGTTTACGCTACTATTCTATTGTTCTGCAAAAGAGTGTCTAGACCTATACGATGGAGGCGTGGGCAGCTAGGTAGGTACTTCAACCGTGCATGCGACGTTATAACTGTCTGTTATGCATAGCAAGAACAAGATAACGAATATATTAATTAAACTGTCTTGCCCCTTCTTATAGCTAGGGCAATAACCTTATCCTTATATATATATATATATATATATTTCTATTACATAGTGCAACGTATCTAAGCTATAGGATGGCGAGCATGTAAGTAAGTAGCTAGCCTCGCGGGCGTTGCCTTATAAAGGCTATTTTATGTGATAGTCTCGGTAGGTCACGTGCCCCGCTGTAGGTTACGTGCCCCGCTTAGTTATTGTTATGGCCAG
>NJEV01000252.1:0-27394 GCA_002591385.1 Cordyceps sp. RAO-2017 | reverse complement strand
TCCTTGGCGCTCAGCTCGCGCGTCGTCGCCCGGCCGACCACCTTGCGCAGCTTCTCCACCCGCTGCGCCAGCCGCTCCTGGCGGTCCCGGGCCGAGGCGAGGCGCCGGTCGTACAGGCCGTTGTCCGCCTCGCCGTCGCCGCGGCTGGCCCCGCTGATGGCGTCGATCTTGCCCTTGACCTCGTTGGCCTTGCGCACCTGCTGCCGCAGCTCGGCCTGGAGCAGCTCGCAGCGGCGGAAGACCTCGGCCGCCGCCATGCCGAGCCGGAACGTCTCGTCGCTCAGCACCTTGTGCGCGTCGGTGAAGATCTGCAGCGTGAGCGGGCTGAGCTTCACCTCCTGGTTGACGACCGTCTTGTGGCGCGACGTCCGCAGCCGCTCGAGCAGCGTCGGCAGCGCCGAGCCCTGCTCGAAGGCGTGCGGCGGGTTGAAGACGGGCCGGGGCTCGTAGAAGTCGAGCGGCGCCACGCGGCTGCCCTCGCCCTCGCCCGGCCCGTTCTCCTGCCGCGCCGGCTCCATCTCCAGCTCGGGCGCCTCAAAGGTCAGCGCCACGGCGTCGTACGGCGTCGCCGAGAGCAAAAAGTAGCCGAGGTCCGGGTCGCGCATGGCGACGCAGGCGGCTAGCGGCACGCTGACGTCGGCCGTCGGCTGCGCGTAGACCCGGTCCCTACCGGACTGCGAGTTGACCAGCAGGCCGATCCTGAAGTCGGTGCCCGCCTCGTGGTCCCCCATCAGCTCTCCCTCCAGGCGAAAGATCCACGAGGTCAGGGATACGTAGGTGATGGCGGCGTGGTGCGTGACGAAGAAGCTGTAGCGAGACATGACGTCCGTGCTGAAGACGGGCCAGCCCTCCTCGTTGACCTCGACGGGCGTCATGGTGTCGATGGCCTGGAAGGCCAGGAGCCGCGGCGGGCCCGGCAGCGCCGGCACCCGGCCCGCCCTCGACTTGTTCCGCGGCGGCAGCCACTGCGCCTGGACGCCGTCGAGGTCGAGGTATACCCGGACCTGGCCGCTGGTGGACAGCAGACAGACGACGGCGAGCGACGAGCCCTCTTGGTCGCCCTCGTCCAGGTCGAGCTCCTCCTCGTCCTCGCCCATCATCAGGTCGTCCGTCTCGGTTCGTTTGCCGATGACGAGTATGTCGGTGATCATGGTGTCGAGGTCGTCGCCTGAGTCCGGGTCCGAGTCGAGACGGAACGGTCCCTGCAGCCGGGGGATGGCGCCCGGCCGCGACGGTCTCGTGTACACCTCGAGCACGGGCTCGCCCGGGAGCCCCTCGATGACCTGGGGCTCCTGCGAGTCCAACTCGCCCATCCACTGCAGCTGCTGCTGCGCCAGGAGCTTCTCGTTGTCGTCGACGCCGGGGTCGTCCTCGATGCTGGCGACCGAAGTCACGATGGACACTGACAGGGACGGGATCAGGGTCGGCGGCGGCGCCCAGCGGAGCGGCAGCAGGGGGCACAGGGCATAGACGTCGCCCTCCCTCATGGCGACCCAGAGGGTCATGGGGTTCCACCCGCCCGAGCCTCTGGTGGCGAAGCTGGCGGCGGCGACCTCCATCTCGAAGGAGTCCGGGGAGAAGGCCTTGTTGGTGGCGGCGCTGGCGGCGGCGAAGTCCTGGTCCAGGGTGGTGCCGTCCGCCAGCTTCTTGAGGTCGACCGAGGTGGTGGGAGAGTCGAAGGACCAGCGGTCGGTGGTGGACAGCTCCCACAGGCGGACGATTGCGTCGGCCGTGACGGTGACAATGCAGGAGCCGTTAACGCCCAGAGGATGCCACAGGGCCGCGACGATGGGCGATCGCGAGGTGACGTGGGTGGTCGGTCCGAGCGTGAAGATCGTGGGCCGCATGGGTCCGGTGTCGTCGCTCGTCAGGTGCGAAGAGTCCGGCAGGACGCAGATGTGAACCGTATGCGTCGTCAGGATGGCGAGATAGTTGGAGTTTGGGGAGATGATGAGCTGCCGGATGTCGTCGGCCACGGGCGTCTTCAGCGTCTGCGGAAACGGGGCATCAGCATCTGCGTACACGGCAGCACACGGCTCCCCGGGGGCGGGCTTACACGAAACCCGGCCGCGTGCTCCGTCGTGCCGTCGCCGCCGACGGACTGGAGCGAGTCCTCTCTCTTGATGCGGGCGGCGCCGGGGCTGGACCTCCCGCGCGACGGCTTGGCCGCCCACTCCTCCTTGAGGTAGACCAGGTCGCCCCATCGGATTTCCTTGCCCAGGGCGACGAAGACTTCGCTGCCGCGGCGGGCGATGGTCCTCCGCGGCCCCTCAAAGTACTTCTTCTTGGACGCGTACGACGGCGACAGGGCTCGTGATCGGATCGCCTCGGGCGACGGCTCGAACAGCTGCTGGCCGGGCGCATTGCCCGACAGCCAAGCTGCCGAGTAGTGCTTGACTTTGGGCATCCCGCCGGAGCTCTATGCGCGCAACTGGCGGGCCGAAGCAGTCTCAGCAGCCCTCCGTTAGGCCGCCCGTTAGTGAATCGGCGGCGGAAACGACGGTCGAGAGGGGGATCGCGAGAGGAGGATGGCGTTGGGAGCAGGTGGAGGAGGAAGCTGGAAGTTGAGGCTGCCGGTGAAGAAAGAAAGCTGGCGCGGATCCTGGGCGACAAAGTCTCTCGGTACCGGGCATTCACCGACCTGGCAGTACCTGCGAATTTCTTATCGATAAGTACAGATACGACGGGATAGTCCGCAAAGGCTCTCCGCTCCGCCAACTCTGGTACCGGTACGCGAGACGAGCGCGGCAGAGGTACCCGTCCGATACGGAGTCGAGCTCCGCTGAAAAAGGAGCTGCCAAACGAACGGGCTGGTGGCCGTCCATCTGCCCGCATCGCCATCACAAGCCCGCCCCGGCAGCTAAACGAAGCATCCGTCCAAAGCAGACGCCGACCGACGCCCGGGAAGCATCGTCACCGGCCCCCTTCCCTCTCCGTCCCGGCCGCCGTGTAGCCCCGAATCGCGCCCCGCAAGCCTCTCCCTGCAGCCGCGCGCGCGCGAGAAGCAGCAAGGCCGCCGTTATCCGCCGACGCCTCCCAACATGCGCCCGGGCGCGAGAAGTACGGTCGACCGGCTCGACAGGCCGAGCGCGTACTACCAGAGCAGGGTACCCCCGTCCCTCTCTCTCTCTCTGGCAAACGGGGCAGGGCGGCGACGCTGACCGGCCGGCAGAACAAACGGCGACGCGAGCGCGACGACGACGGCGCCGACGACAAGGCAGAGCCGGCCGAAGACCCCCTCGCCAATGCCACGACGCTCTATGTCGGCAATCTGTTCGCCTCTCCTCTTTTCCTCTCCCCCCCCTTTCTGCTCTTCTCCTCTCACCGCGGGCTACCGTGCCTTCCACCTCGAACCGTCGGCTAACGCAGACGCGCCTCTCCTCTCCACCGGCCCAGTTCCTTCTACACGACCGAGGAGCAGGTGTACGAGCTCTTCTCCAAGTGCGGCGAGATCAAGCGCCTCGTCATGGGCCTGGACCGGTTCCAGAAGACGCCGTGCGGCTTCTGCTTCGTCGAATACTACACCCACCAGGACGCCCTCGACTGCATGAAGTACATCGGCGGCACCAAGCTCGACGAACGCATCATACGCACCGATCTCGACCCCGGCTTCGAGGAGGGCAGGCAGTACGGCCGCGGCAAGTCGGGTGGCCAGGTGCGCGACGAATACCGCGAGGACTACGACGAGGGGCGCGGCGGCGTCGGCAGGGCCATTCAGTCGGAGCGCTTGAAGGACTACGACGAGGAGGGGCGGTATGTGCGGTAGACGGGCCCTCCTGTTAGCTTGCTCGAGTTTGATACCCTGGCCAAGAGCACACGTCTGATGGGCTCCGGACGCGAGGCTGGCTTCGGGGTCCATCCAGAAGTTGCCATGCCCCAAAACACCTGATTGCGCCATGGATCTATTGTTACAGATGGCAGCAGGCCATGCTGCTGCGGCCTCGGCCTCGCTGCGCCGCACTCCCACCACAAAATTCTTTCCCCTCCTCCAAGGGCCGCCGGTATTTCTTCATCCGCAGTCGGAGATGCCCTATGGTCGATGCCGTGCAATCTCTCGACAGCGTAGATTTGTGTACACACGGGCATGTCATTCGCTTCCCTCACGGCGCACGTCGTGTCGTCCGTCGCCATGGCCGCCGTCGTCTTCCGGAGGGAGATGGGTCGTCAAAATCAGTAGCCCGGCGGGTTGATTCTTTGCGAGACCCTCGTCCACTTGGGCAACTCTACCATGATCATCCCCGTCAGCAAGGCGCGGCGCGGCGCGGGGACGAAACAGAAGGGGGGGCGTCAACGCACTGTGAATGCCCTTGCGGTAGCGCTTGGCCTTGCGGTCGAACATGGTGTACTTGTCGCGCGGCAGCATCTCGGGCTCGGTGGGCATCTCGGCCTTCCAGCGCTCCAGCGCGGCGAGCGTCTGGCCCGTCCGGGCCAGGGCGGCGTCGACGGTGGCGACGACGTCGTCGACGGCCCGCATCCGCAGCCGGTGCCGCCGCTTCTGGAACTTGGACAGCCGCCACGGGATCTTCCACAGCAGGCCGCCCGACAGCGGGTTGGTGATGCGGAAGGGGCCGAACATGACGGTGTTTTTTTTTGGTTTGGTTTTCTGAGCTCCCACCACCGCCGAGCCCTTTGTTTTGTCTTTTTCGAGGCGGTGATCCCGCGCGCGGCCTTGAGTGACGGGCTTCTGCGAGAGACGCCGGCCGGCTCTGGAGGATGGCGAGGGCGACGCTGCTGGCTGGCGGGCGACGATGTCGAGAGGCGCGGCTGAGAAAAGAGGCTCCCAAGTTCCAGGCGGTGGAGCGGAAGATTGCACTGGCCGGGCGTGGGGCGGGTACTTGCGAGCCTGCGCGGGCGGCGGCGCACGATGCAGGTACCGCTGGAAGGGCGGGAGGAAGGCTTATCGATAGCCTCGTCCAGCCGGGCAGCCAGCCAGCTCTGTAGGTGTTCAGCATCATTTGCATACTCCAGTCACCGCTTCGCACAGCCGGTCCACGAGCCGCCTCCATCGCCGACGCCGGCTCCCCCCAAACGTCGAGAGCCGCCGATGCGCCGCCCGGCGACAGCAGCAGCGGAGACAGCGGCGGCACCATGAGCTACTACTTCGCCATCGTCGGCACGCAGGACAATCCGCTCTTCGAGTACGAGTTCGGCACGTCCAAGCAGGGCGGCGACGGCCAGTCGCGCTTCACCGAGCAGCTGCGCCACCTCAACCAGTTCATCCTGCACTCGAGCCTCGACATCGCCGAGGAGATCCAGTGGGCGCACGGCCAGATGTGAGCACCGCCCCCCGCTTTGCCCCCTGCCTTCCTGCGCCCCCCCCCCTCTGTGTCGACGGCACGGCGACCGAGTGACTCTCTGACGGGGGCCGTCTGCGGCAGGTATCTCAAGTGCATCGACCGCTTCTTCAACAACTACATCTCGTGCTTCGTCACCGGCGCCAACGTCAAGTTTCTGCTGCTGCACCAGCCGTCGGCGCCGTCGGCCAGCACGGCGCCGTCGTCGCGCTCGTCGACGGCCATCGGCGCCAACCCGACGAGCCCGGCGACGGAGGAGGCCATCAAGATGTTCTTCGCCGAGGTGTACGAGAATTGGGTCAAGGCCGTCATGAGCCCCTTCTACAAGGCCAACACCGAGGTCCGCAGCCCGGTCTTTCGGACGCGGGTTGCGGCTGCTGGCCGAAAATATCTGTAGGATTGAGAGGCGGTCCCGGGGGAACTGCCGATGGTGGACAGAGTCATGGCAAGAGGAACATTTGTGCACGTTGCCGAACTGGTTCACGCCGAGCTGGGTAGATAGCGGCAAGTTCAAGCAATAGGTACGCATGCTACGGCGCCTAGGCACTACAGGCATTCATGTTGCGGATCGAAACATCACATTGTTTGTGCGCACAAAATGCGAGGCTCATTGTGATCATTTGGTATTCCTCTGTCCGTAAAGGTAGCAAAAGAAGGCCGTCTCAAGACGCCCCCCCGTACTGATGTCCCTGTCACCTCCCAACGCCGTCGATGAAAAATAGAGAACCTTGTACAAAACGACATGCTATTCCGACAAATAGTAGATGCCTTCCGACCACGCAGCAAGCCCAGCGACGTGGAGAAGTCGCTTAACCACCGAAACCGTAGAGGGTGCGGCCTTGGCGCTTGAGGGCGTAGACGACATCGAGCGACGTGACCGTCTTGCGCTTGGCGTGCTCGGTGTAGGTGACGGCGTCACGGATGACGCCCTCGAGGAAGCTCTTGAGGACACCTCGCGTCTCCTCGTAGATCACTGGCGGCGAGGGTTAGCGACGTGCCCGCGTGAGGAGGCAGGTCCGGACTCACTGGCAGAGATACGCTTGACACCGCCACGACGGGCCAGACGGCGGATGGCGGGCTTGGTAATGCCCTGGATGTTGTCTCGCAAGATCTTGCGGTGACGCTTGGCGCCGCCCTTGCCGAGGCCCTTGCCACCCTTGCCACCTGAGGCCGAAGAGGGTCAGCCGAAGCCCGAGATACGAGTTGAGGGATGATGCGTCTCCTCACGGCCCACAGCCGGCGACGTCGCGATGGAGTCGCGGACCACGCCGCAAGAATAAAAAATAAAAGCAGTTGAAGAGGTACTTACGTCCAGTCATGTTGATGTGGATGAAGAAGTTTGTTCTGTTAAGTGTCGCTTTCGCGTGTGACGTCTGCTGCAGACGAGGGCGTGTGCGAGAGGAGGAGAGGTGGCAGATGAGAGGTGCGGGGGATTCCGGGGTGTGAGGACGTGGCCGGTTAAGGGGAGAGGGGGGCCAGCAATAAATACGTGCGCGGAATCAGTAAGAATCCAAGGGCAGGGGCGGCCGCGGGCGCGCATCAATCAAACACGCCAGGCCCGCTAAAGCGCTACTGTTTTTTTCGCCCTAAAACAACACTGGTAAAAAAAAATGAACCAGAGAAGGGGGGGTAAAAAAAAAAAAAAAAGAGCAGCTGTGTGCGTGAAAAAGACAGCGCCGCGGGTACCGTCTGGAAGAGACTAAGCCTATTCTGGCCAAAAGAGGGGGGTGGCGTGCGTCAGAACTGACAATAAATCGCAGCGGCGGAAGGCGTGTCAGGCAGCTTCGGAGGGGAAGGTACCTTGCAGCCAGCCGCTGAGAATGCTGCCTGCCCCGACGCCCACGGCCCGTCCGCGCCTATTTTTTTTCTTGTACCGACGTACCGGAGCAAGTACCTCGACATGTATTTCGACAGAGACATGGGTCTGGCGGGCTATTTTTTTTGGCAGGGAAATATCTGGCGGGCCTCGTGTTTTTTCGCACCGAAATACACGCCTGGGTACCTCGGACGGCACTGGCATGGCCGCGTGCGCGCCGTAGGTACCTCGCATCGCCACTGCCCTGCCGCCGCCGCCCAAGTACCGCGCTCTGTGAGGACGGCGCGCGTGCCTCGCGCGCGCGCCCTGCTGACACGCCCCCTTTCTTCCGCATCTTCCACCATCAAGGGAGTGCTAACGATTTGTAGGGCGGGACGACGACGACGCCGACGATGACGACGACGACGACGCCGACGCTGTTGAATATCGCAGATACCGGTCTCCCTTTGCTTGGCCTCGGTCCCGAGAGACACCTGTTGGGGCTGGCACCTCCCGTGGTTAATTTTTAGACTAACTGATATAGCACATCGTCTACCGCTGTGCTGTTGAGCTCGTAGAGTTCTAGTACCGCCCCGTTAGCAGATGGCCATCGAGAAGAGCCTCCGCCGGAACCGTCGTCAGCAGCCACGCCTGCACCGTCAAACTAAGACGAGTGAGCATTGTACAATATACCTACATACATACATACCTACTATTACTATTATCCACATCCGCCATAAGCATGAGCACCGCTTCCTACGCCGCATCGTGCCTCCTCGCTCGTCCGCCCAGAGGCCATGCCATTGATCGAAGACACTATGCTTCGCAGCTACTAATACAGTGGCACCAGGGCCACGCTCCCCTTTGCTTTTTGCCTTGCCCTGCCCTCCTCTCAGCTTGCTTCTGCCAGTCAAGCAAGCCCTCTCCGCCAGAAGAAAAAAGTCTGTCCGCTAAAGGTCAACGCCGACGCCATGCTGCATGCCCGTCGCCCTCCTCCGCCGCCATGCTCTGTGTCCTCGCCCCTTCAAACCAGATGAATGAATGCACAGTCAACGCCCATCCCGTCGGCCCGTCGAGAACTGCTCCGGAGAGCCCGCCGCCAGTCGTGTCCTCATCCCATCATCGAGTCGTCCATCGGTACGTCGTCCTCGAAACTCTCGATAGCTTCCTTGATTTTCGGCGCCGCCTGTCAAACCGAGGTTCCAGTCAGCATCCGACGCCGCGGCCGACCCGCTCCCCCGCGCGACCACTCACCTTTGGATCCAGCGACAGGGCAATCGTAAAGTGCCGCACCGAGAGCTGCCTCTCGTTCGTGTTCTTGTACAGGGTGCCGAGCAGAAAGTGCACCGTCGCCTCCTCGGGGGCCAGGTCCTTCAGGATCATCAGCTCGCGCTGCGCCGCCTCGATCTGCCCCAGCGTCAGTAGCGCCCGGGCCTTCTTGTACCGGGTCTGCGCCGCCCGCGGCGCCAGGTCCGCCGCCTTGGTGTACGCGCTGAGCGCCTGCACCATCTGCTTCTGCTTCTCCAGCGCCGTCCCCATACAGCAGATGAGCACCGCGTTGTTCGGGTTGATGACCTGCGCCGCGAAGAAGTGGTCGTAGGCCTTGTCGTACGCCCCGAGCCGATCCTGCACCCTCCCGATCCCGTAGTAGGCGTTGTAGTGCCGCCGGTCCGCCGCGATGGCCTGCCGGTACGCCGTGAGCGCCTTCTCGTACTCCTCGTTGGCCACATGCTCGTGCCCCTGCAGCGTGAAGGCGTACGCGAACTTGCCGTCCAGCTGCGTCGCCCGCTTGAAGCACTTGAGCGCCTGCTCCGGGTCCCGCGCCAGCGACCAGGCGTTCCCGAGCGCGCACCACGCCTGCGGCGAGTGCCACGCCGAGTCCACCAGCTCGTGCGCCAGGAAGGACAGGTCCGTCTCCCGCTTCAGGTGCCAGAGGATCGTCGAGTACACCTCCATGTCCCGCAGCCGCGACGGCGCCTGCACCCGCATCCGCCGAAAGAACTTCTCCGCCTCGGCGTACGACGCCTGCTCGTAGTGCGCGCGGCCCATTTGCGCCAGCACCCACGGCGTGCCCTGGTGCGACGGCGGCAGCGTGCCCAGCGCCTGCAGCGCCTCCTGGCACTGGAACCGGGACAGCAGGTAGTATCCGTTGCCGAGCTTCTTAACGAGGTCCAGGATCCACCTGACCGCCTCCTCCGTCTTGGCTGCGTCCGGCTCGGCCGGCCTCAGCATCGTCGCTTGCGGGGGGGCCTCCTTGGCCCTCAGCATATCCCCGTGATCGCCGTCCGCGGGGTCCTCCAGGGGTTTCCGGTTCCCGCTAACGACCCGGCCGACGTTGGAGCCGCTGGATCCCGGCCGGACGATGCGTGAAACCTGGGGCCTAGCCTTCTTCAGCTCACGCCCGGCCGAGGCTCCGATGGTCGCCGCCCCGGCGTTCGCCCTCGTCGACGGCTTGAACATGTTGAGTCGCGCGCTGCGCCGCGTCGCCGGCTCCTCCGAGTTGGCCGACCTAGGCACCGGATGGCCAGACAGGGTGCGTTTCCTATCGGCGGTGGAGCCCAGCGTCCCCGGGCGTACGCCGGCGACGGACGAGCCGTTTGGCGCGTCCGACATAAGGTCAGCAGCATGATCCTGGCTGCGCTCCGGCGCCCTGCCGCCCCGCTTCGTGCCCAGTCGATAGTTCATCCGAGGCGGCGCCTCCGCGCCGTGATCCACGGCTTGCGCATTGCGTGTTCTTCGGGGCGGGGCCTGCGGAGGCTCCTGCGACGAGTAACCGGCGCGGACGGCGGCGGCATCCGCCAAAGGCGTCCCTGTAGGCGTCTCCAACCCGTCCGCGGCGGGCAGGCTGCTGGTCGAGGCGGCGAGCCTCAGCCTGGCGCTCTGTATCTTGGACATGAAGTCGTCGCCGGGCTCGGCAAACATGTCCAGCACGGAGGTTGACGCGTCCGAGTTGAGGAAGGTCCCGTTGAAGGGATCGACGCCCAGGTCGGCGGCGGCGCTCCGCTTCGACATCGGGTCCGAGCCCCCCGCCGCCGCCGCGCTCTCCACGGCGGGGTTGGGCTCAAGCTCGAAGCTCTGGGCAAGGGCCTCGTTGGCGCGGAAGATGTTGGGGACGCGGACGTTGATGCCCATGTCGCAGAGCACGGTGAAGGCGTCCCACATGAAGGGGTTTTTCTTGAGCGATTCCTCGAAGCAGCTGACAGCCTTCTTCTTATCGCCGTAGCCGCGATGCAGCTTGCCAAGCAGGCAGAGTATGGTGGGAATGTCCGGGTTCGCGGCTCGCGAGGTGGCCGAGTGCTTGCCGATGCTGCACTTTTGCGCCCAGAGGCCCCTCGACTTCTCGAGCGCCACTATGCCATCCTTGTACCGTTCCAGCGCCAGGCAGGCCTGCGCAAAGACCCATGCACAGCCCAAGTGTATGCCGCGATATCCTACGGGCTTGCCGACGTCATAGGCGGAGCGGAAGTCGCCTACTCGGAGGTGACAGAGGGAGTGGAGATGGACGGCGTCGCTCGACTTGGGATCCTGGGCGGCGAGCCGCTCGGCGAAGAATAAGGCGTTGTCGGGCGAGGCGTTGTCCAGATGATAATGTATGACCTGTCGGAGAAGACCCCCCACAGCCATCGGGTTGGGAGCCATGCTGGGTCGGGCAAAGATGCCTATTCCGAGCCGATGGATAAGAGAGAGGTCGGGCCTTAGCGAAGTAGTGGTGCCATGGGAGCTGTCGAGACAGCAGCGATGATTTCGTCTTTTTCGGCCTGTCTCCCCCCGTGAATTTTCTGCTTGCTTGTTTTTTTTCTTTTTCCTCTTGTTTTTTGGGGGGGCGGCTGGTTGTGTAAAAATTCTTGCCTCCTTGCGCAAAGAGATTCACACCCCCTCGCTCCGGCGTCGCTGTTCACGGCTTGGTGGAACGAATTTGTCGGAGCTCGAGCCTCGTGTCAAAAGGTCCGTACGAATGGCTGGCAAGTCGATCGAATCGGTACCGGCAGCCAGCAGTCGTCTCCGATGAAGTCAAGCAGCACGACGAAGCGGCAGGCTGGAAAAGCAGCGAGCTTTGTTGGTGACTGACGATGAGCGGTCGGGGGGACGACGGTGGGTCCGCGTGCGGACGCTTGCGGCAGCGACAGCAGCAAGGGAGAGAAAGACGCTGTGCCGGTCACGGGAAGAGCCGCCGCATCGCCCGCTTGCCGTGCGACAGCGAGGAACAGCAGAGAGGACGGGCGCGGGAGCGACGACAGTGGCGTGAGCACAGGGGCCGGTGACGGAAGAGAAGAAGAGGATGAGGCAGAAGAGAGCGATGGAGGCCGTGACGACAACAGAGGATGAGGGAGGGCGATGGCGGGAGTGCGAGGACGAGAGGCGGGAGACGGGTGTGCTTAGTGCCAGCCTCCTGGCCTGCTCGCCGCCTGATTGGCCAGCGGCGGCCGTTTAGCAGGCCCTGTTGCTGTGCCTCAGTGCCCGGCAACAGGGCCAAAACAACCGCCTGCGGGGGGTGGCAGCCGCTAAATTATGGGGCCTCGCTCGCTAGCCGCAGCCCACATCCCAGTGGGACGTCCCGCAGCCCAGCCAGCTGACTAACACATACAGCCCACAGCTTGTCGCCCACTCTTCGCCTCTCACCACCTTAATTTCTTACGCACCTCTCGCAGGCCGACGTCAGACAACAACGCGAACATTCCCGCCGCATCGCCGCCTCTCGTCTGCAAATCCTCTCGCCAGGCGCTTCTCGCCGTCGCAGATTCCCCCCGCTTTGGCCCCCTCCGGCCCGGGCCTGCGCCGACGACGTCATGGCCCAAAAGGCGAAGAAGGACCTGGCCAGGCACAACGCCGCCGCCCTCAACAACCTGCACCTCACTTCGCTCGCCGCCAACAGCCTCTTCATCCTCTTCCACTTGCTCTTCCGGCGCCGCTCGCTGCTCGCCTACGGCCTCCTGTCGCTCCCGGCCTGGGGCTGCCAGTACGTGCTCGAGCGGTCAGGCCGCCCCAAGTACGACGCCGCCACCAAGGCGCTGAGGAGCCCCGGGGAGGACATGGCGGCGCAGGGCCTGACGGAATACATGTTCGACGTCGTCTGGGTCACCTGGATCTGTTACGCCGCCGTGCTGCTGGCTGGCAACTGGGCCTGGCTCCTGTGGGCCGTGATACCCGGCTACGGCCTGTATCTCGGCTCCGGGCTGCTGGGCATGGGCAGGCGCAAGATGGCCGAAATGCAGGGCGCCGGCCAGGACGCCGCCCCCCAGGGCCAAGGCAATCGCCGTACGAGGAGAGCGGCGTAGGCTGGTCAATTCAAATCCTTCTGCCCCGGCTCATCTGCTTGTCCCGTCCTCTCCCAGCCGGACTGTTTGCCTCGCCCGCTGCCGCCCTGCACTCCCACCGGCCCCAATCAGCGCTCTCGCCCGGGCCGCTCCCCGGTCCAGCGCTCCAGGGTGTTGTCGTCGACGTCGCGAACGAGGACGTGAAAGTGCTCGAGCGAGCGGACGCTCTGCAGAGAGACCCAGTTCTTGAACCACAGCACCCGCCCCTTTCCTCCCGCCCCGAGCGGCTCGACAAAGTAGCTCTGGACGAAGCTGTGCACCACGTCTCTGCTCGCCGGCGTCAGGTCGCCGGTCTCGGGGTCAGTGGGGATGAGCGTTCGCGACCACACGACGAGGTGCGTGATTCCCGGCTCCAGTCCGTATGGCCAGTCGTTGAGCAGGACCGCGTAGTCTGCCTCGCTCGCCAGCGGCACCTGGGATTCCGGGGTGAAAGGCGGTTGGCCCCAGGCTTTGGGCAAGCGGTTCTCGAGGATATACTGGGTCATGGAGCCGTACCGCGCCTTGACGTCGGCCGTCCACGCCATGTAGCGGCGCAGATCCGACGGCGTCCGTTTGAGGACGGCAAGGTCGTTTGTCTCTGCGCCTCGGGGGGGTCAGGGACGCGGGACAGGACAGGCCGTCACGGCGAGCCTCACCGATGATATCCTTCAAGCCCTGCCAGTCGTGCCTCTGGAACTCGTCGTCCGTCTGTGACAGGACCCATCTGTCGACGTCGGTCAGCGCGAACGGCGGCTGCCGCGCCGAGGCCACGTTGTCGCGCATGAGCCGTGTATCTTTGGTGGCCGGCTGGCGTCGCTCGGGCGCGGGCCGCGATGCTGTTGCTTCAAGCAGAGACCGGCGGGCGCTGCTGCAGGGTCTAGTCGGCCGTCGACGCTGCGGAGCCGTGCGCCGTGGATGGCGCCAGGCCTTGTCGTGTGAGCAAGCTGTCGAAGGGCGCCGCCCACTTGACGTCGGACCGGGATCAGAGAGACGTTGGCGCGCCTGCAGGGCGTCGAGTTCTTATGTAAGTCTGCGGCATCCCGACTCGCAAAGTCGCAAGAGGCGGCGCCGCGCCAAGCGTTTGCCATTCGATGGTCGGAACTGGACGTGGTAGCGAGTATCGTCGTGTCTAAAGGAAAATGACGTTTACTGAGAACAATCTTCGATGAAGCGAAGGAAGTTCGGTATAAATACCGTCGCCGGTGGATCACTGTGCCGTTGGTGCTGGACCCACCGCAAATCGTCTTCAACGTCAGTCCCCAAGCGCCATACAGTATGTATACTGCCAAGATGCCCTTGTCTGTCAATCTTGATCAAGCCTCCCCGTCCTCCGCCGAGCCTCTTCCAGTCTCGACGCCCCTCTCTCTCGTATTCTCTCTCGTGTTCTCTCTCCTTTCACTCTTCTCGTTGTTCTCCCATGTCTGGCCGCGTCGGTCAAATGTCGGAAAGGGCGCCGAAGCCCGCCGTGAAGCGACGACCATTATCCTCGGCCCCGTCTCTCTCGTCGACTATCTAGTCGGCCTCATTTGCCTGGCACCCAGCCTGATCAGGCACGTCGGTCTCGTCCCTCTGCTCTGTATCGGCTTTCAAAGTCTCCTCTTCCTAGGTACGGAACCACAGACGTCTTGGCTCGTGTCGCTCGCCAGAGCCCAGCAAGACTCACACTGCCACAGTGTTCCGGCTCCCCTTTGGCCTCGTGCGAGACCACTTTTGGCTGCCCGCCTCTTCGCTCCCGCAATTCGTGCGCGAGGCCACCGTCTTTGAAGACATCGCCCGCAGATACTTTCGATACGCCTGTGTCAACCTCCCGTTTTGCGTTGTGAGGCTACTCTTCTCCAAGGCGTTCTGGCTGCCGCTGTTTCGCTGGCGGATGCTGAGGCACGGGCACTGGAAAAGCTCGGCGTACTGGCACGAGCAGCAAGTCCGACAGATAGCTCCACCACGACGTGACCAGACGACTAAGGAACAGCGGGGCAGCATGACAAGCCCGGGCCTGTGGATAAAGCACAAGCCAGAGCAGCCCCCCGACTTGGTCGTGTACTATATTCATGGTACGGCGACCCCATCTACGTGGCTGTCTGCGCTGTTGACCGGTTATCAGGTGGCGGCTTCGCCCTCTGCTCCAGTTACCTCTACCTCGAATCACTTCTCGCTCTGAACCACCTGCTCGTCGAGGCCGGGTTCGAGAACCCAGCCGTCTTCGCACTTGAATATACCCTTGTTCCTCAGGCGAATTTTCCGATGCAGTTGGCCGAGGTCTTGCACGGTTATAGGCACGTTCTCGACGTGGCCAAGAGCGCCTCCCGAGTCTGCGTCGCCGGAGACTCTGCCGGAGGCTACTTGGTTCTCAATCTCCTACTGCGGCTGGGAAGCCAGGCAGTCAACCCAGGGCCGGAGGAGGCCGGGACAGGTCCAAGCGAAGCTCCGCCTGCACCGCTACCTCATATGGCTGCACTGATATCGCCCTGGGTAGACGTCAAAATCGACGATCACTATCCGTCCGAGGTAGACTACATACTCGAAGCAAAAATCTGTGAATATGCGCGTGAGTGCGCCAAGGGGCTCACGGCTGGACAGCTGCAGGCCTCGCCGGCGGCGTGCACCGATCCAGAGCTGTGGAGGGCGGCGTGCCCACGACGCGGCTACTTCGTCATCTACGGCGAGGAGGAGGCGTTTGCGCCGGATATCGAGGACTTTATACAGCGTCGGTCACAGAGTGGCGATGAGATTTCAGCGTTGCGATTCGGCGGCGGGATCCACGATTGGGCAATCCTCTCGATGATCGTATCCAGCACGCAATCCAGGAGGCAGCAGGGGTTGAGATACCTTGCGGAACACGTTAGCAAGCAATTTCTGGCCACGAAGCGGGGAAAACGGCAATCAAGGTACAGAGGCCCTCAGATTAGATCAAGTAGTTTATCAGTCTCTGGCCGAGTAGAGAAGCGGCGGTTCGAGAACCAGAGCCGTACACGGGCCTGGCTCCGTCGCCGCCCGGCCGAGTCAAATGGATAAGCTCTTGCGTTTCATCATCATCGGGAGCCGCCCTTCCTCTGTCTGGGGCTGGTTGGGTGATCGGGAGACAGAATGGGAAAGCCAGGTACGGTCCGCGCCTGGCTCTAGACTCTCGCACGCAACCACGGCGTCGTTGTAAGCTGTCCCAAGCCGCCGACTTGCCGTAGGCCGACGAGACGGTGGGACGCACAGGATGATTCCCGGCTTCCGCCGCGTGCGGCATCAAGGGGGAGGGTCTGCAGATGGCGGCGCGGAGGATTCGCACGATATTTCCGTGGCCGCCGGATCGGAGAAAGAGGGCTGCGGCGCGCAGGCGGCTCTCATGGAAGCCACGACGGCCGAAGGAGAGGCGGAGGAAAGGCTCAGGTTTGAGGGCATCCGACGCGCAAGCAAGCCGTTTGGAGCAAGCGGCAAAGGAAGAGGATGGCAGGCAGATGACCAGGTCGGGGGAGAGGTGACGGGCGGGACTTTGCATCGCGCGTAGTCGTATTACATAATCGTCACCCCCACGTGCATGACGCACGTCCCCTTTCAGAAAGTGCAGATGCGTGGATAGCGTCCATGTCCGCATATCAAATTAAGGGTCGATGGAATACTACTAGTAGGTAGTTTACTACCTAGTACGCATGTATGTATTTCGGTGGTTTGCTGTGGCGTCCTGCAGCTAGAGGTTTATGAAGGGCTCGCCATATGCGGATTAATCTCCAGACGCCTGCACAGCCGCCATGGAGCTTTTTTTTTTTTTTTCACAAGTCATCTTCTTGTTTTGGATGAGATGATCAAGTTATGGCGCACCCTTGGCGGTCACGCCACTATAGCCCACGTAGCAACGCACGAATTACTGGAGAGGATTTCATAGATACTGCAAGCCTTGCTTGTGGATAGGCTGGGGCATAATGCTGTAGGGTAAGTAAGAATGTCTGTGGCAGGAAAATAGTGCCTTGAATCAACGGCACCCTGACGGAAGCGGGGAGGAAAGGTCGGGGGGCCGCGTCCCGAACCTACCTTAGTCTGATGAGAGGTGGCCGGCTCAGCGGTAAGGCGGACCAGCTTCCTTTTTTTGTGCGTGCGTGTTATTTGGGCGTCTTGGGGCTTGATGGTGGCACAGCGTGTTTGTGCGCATAATTTACGAGAGCCTCCTTTGTGTCCGCGAGATTGGCGATGGCAGTGACCACGAATGATACGATTGGTAGGTATGTACTTTACTCGAAGACGTCGACGTTGAAGCGTTACCGTCCTCTCCCTTCCTGCCTCCTCCCTCGCCCTCCCGCTCTCATCAGACCCAGCTCGTATTCGGATGCATGTAACAAGTGCCATAGCAGGTATCTCGACAGACCAGCAGCTCCAACAGCTCAAGTATTCCGGCTGCCAGAATACAGCGGCAGTCAAGGTTCGCAGCCGCAGAGTCAAGACACTGAGAGCCATTCACCTCCCACGTGTCATCTCCAGGCGGGCAGCTCATGCATCCTCGAAACTGGATGCCACGAGCCACACAAGCCCCGTTCGGATGAGGCTGGGGGTACCACAGCTGGCATGGCCCATGCCCGATTCGGCAAGGAGGACCCTCCCCGGCCCCCGTAGGGGAGGAGCCCCGTTTCGGGCGTCGCAGTCAGGCGTGCTCCTGCCCTAACACCCTGGCCCCCCCCCCTCCCTCCCCACCCCTCCTGCCCTAGCCCCTCTCCGCGCTGGGCATATAAACGGTCGGGCTTTCCCTCTGGCCGAGCCTTGGATGGCATCCGTCGCCGTCCCGCCCGCAGCTGGGAAAGTACCGCCTACCTCGTGCCTCCCTCAGTCAAGCCAACGGTTGTCGTCCCCACCCCCCCCTTTTTTTTGGTCGCGCCTGAAGGGCCGCAGATACGCGCCTCGCGACTGTCCTCTGGAAGAGCAGAGCATCCGCCCACACCTACCCGTCCCATACAGTATCGAAATTGTTCGTACCTTCCTTCTTGGACTCCCTTCACATACATATCTACCTCTGTCCCGACTGTCGTTCCCAACGCCGCCTTACCAAGGTACCACCGCACCTACCTTACGTACGACGGTACGCGGCACGCTGGCCCCCCTTTCCATCTACACGCCTCCGTTCTTTATATGCCTGGGGAACTCTCTACTCTGTAGGGGTCCTGGCCTGTCTCCCTTGCCATCCTCCTGTCTTCTGCTTCCTCTCTCATAAATTACCTACCCACCTTTTTCTCCCTCTCACCCCCTCCCTCACTCATTCTTCAACGCCCACCCCCCTCCCTCCTCGCCCTCGCGGGTCCGTCGCGCGCGCCGTCTTCTGATGGCATCACCAGCTTCGGCTGCCCACCGCCCGGCCAGCTAGGTCGATCCGCCTTGTTCATTTTCTCCGACGGCTGCTGCTGCCGATGAGCACCAGCGGGACCGGGTCATCGGATCGTCGTCGTACCTTGCGCGAGTCAGGCCCTCGGGCCAACGGTGCAAAGAGGGACGGGGTGCAGGCCAAGTGCTCTCTTCGATAGCTAGTCCCGCCTAGCGTTGAATAGAACCTCAAGTTCGCCTTGACTTGGTCCCTGTCGCCGGTGCCCCTGGCCTTGCTCTCCTCGCTTGCTCCCGAGCGGAGCCGCCTGGGGACCCTGCGCTGCACGTCGTGCCGGCAGAGCCCCATCGCCCGTCCCTGCCCTGCGACAACCGAGACAGCCGAGACAGGTTGGGCGGAGACGAGAAAAGAAAGAAAGGACAGAGGTGGAAAAGGGAGAGAAAGACAGGGAATCAACAGCAAGAAGCGAGAGCGCTCTCCCAGCATAAAGGCCTGCCCTTCCCAGCTGGTGCGGACCACGTCGGGAGCGCGCGTGGGTCGGCTCCGAGCGAAGCAAGCAGCAGGGCCCCGGCCCTTGGAGCCTTCGAACGCGCGGGGCCGACGCCCGGACCGACTCCGAATTCCCAGCCGGGCCTGCCGACCACAGCACCGCGTCGCCGCACCCGGCAAGACCAGCCGCCGATCGAGCCCTTCGTCGTCCGCCACTCGCAGTCGGAGGGGCCGATCAAGCTCGGCCGCTGCAGGCTGACTAACGCGGCCGTGATAGCCAGAGAGCTCACGGCCCAACCAAGAGGGAGCCGCTGCTGCCCCGCCGCTGGAGCCCGCGCGCTGGAACACGGTACCGCCCGCCAGGTACCGCCCGCCCGAGTCACCGTGCCGCTATACCTTCGCCCGAGGTCACCCCCCTCCCGGCGCGCAAAATGTCGGCAGATGACAAAAACTCCACGTCTAACTACGCGCCTAAGTCGCCAGACCTGTCGTCCTTTTATTCGAGCGGCCCCACCCTTCCTGCGTCACAACTCTATCCTCTTCCCTCTTCTTTTCTTCCTCCTTCGCCTGCTGCTGCTGCGCCTCCTCTTCCTCAGCATCAGCCTCAGCCTCGGCCTCACTCCGTCGCCCCCGTTTCGTCAGCTGGCCGCAGCCAGAAGCAAGGCGACTACAGCTCTCGGCCGCCCTCCGCCTACCAGCCCCCTTCCTCCTCGCCGGCGTCGTCGGCCTTCGTCTCCCCGGTGTCGCCTGGCGGCCGCCACGACTTGGGCAAGCCCGACTTCTACGCGTCACTCTACTCGCCCTCGGCACAGCAGCGCTACCAGCCGCCGAGCCCGCAGCAGAGCACCTTGCCGTCGCAGCCGCTGCCCTACGGCTTGCCGCAATTCCACCACCAGCCGGCCTACTTCCAGCCGCACGTCTTGCCCGGCCACGGCCAGCAGCAGCACCCGCCGCAGCATCCGCCGCAGTGCCCTGCCTCGGACACGGACGCTCTCACGCGGCAATTGACCCCCGAAATGCCTCCGCGACGGGCCGCCGCGGGGCCGCCGCCGCCGCCGGCCATCGAGCCGTCGCCCGTCAGGACAAAGTTCCCGACGGCGAGAATAAAGCGCATCATGCAGGCCGACGAGGAGGTGGGCAAGGTGGCCCAGCAGACGCCAATTGCCGTCGGTAAGGCCCTCGAGCTCTTCATGATTCAGCTGGTGACCAAGAGCGCCGAGCTGGCCAAGGAGAAGGGGTCGAAAAGAGTGACGGCGCCGATGCTCAAGCACGTCGTCGAGACGGACGACCAATGGGACTTTCTTCGCGACATCGTCGGCCGCGTGGAGAACGAGAAGGAAGGATCCAAGGCCAAAGCCAAGGCGGAGAGCGACAGCGAGGACGACGTGAGCGAACCCAAAAAGAGGGGCCGCGGTGCGGGACGCAGAAAGAGGACAGCCTGAGGGCGACGGTTCTCCCTGCCGGGGCCAGCATTACCACATGATGAAGAACACGAAGAGAATGGCGGGCGTTCGAAAAAGGGCTAGCATTCATCACCGGCGTTGCGGAGCAAAGAGAAACAGTATACAAGCTGGCGACACAGGGCGCCCCGGTCGTGCATCTCGGCTTCCACCTCGTGCCATGCGGCCCGGCGGTGGACGCGCGATACGGCCGGCTGTTGGAGGCTCATTGTCGACGGACACGATGGCGTGGCCGAGGGGCCCGGACGTCTAGACTGCGGACGACTGAGACTTGCTGCCGACAAGACTCTGGCACGGCCAGGTCCGGTTCTCGGCTTTGCTGATGTGCACTGGGGAGTCTCGCGGGTACGACGCGATCTCGCGTTGTGTGAGGTGGTTTGCGATGGTGTGGACGGATGGTCTTTTTTCTTCTTGTTATTTTCGAATCCAGCCTCCCCTCCTCTCCCGCCACTCATCTTTTATTCTAATGGACTCGCGACCAGACTTGGTCCGTCTTATATACGCGTGCTCGCATACAGCTGCGAATCCCATGTCGTGCTGCATTGGTTGCTTGGGAAGCACGGACATTACTACGTAAGGCACTTTGAAGCTTGGCATGCGAGGCCCCAAGGTCATTCGCCTCACATGCCTGAAGGTACCGCATCGAGTGTGCACACTCGCGGCAGAGATTGTACCTGTGGTCTCTTAGGTTGCTTCATGATGTCCTCCGGACCGGAGCCGCAGCTGTCGCTCCACGTCGGCGCAATCGCAGGATGCTACAGCTCGCCGATTTCACTATGACTTCGACTGAAAGAGAAGCCCATGTTGCACCCAGCGACAATTTCCGGTTTTTTTTTTGGTTTTTTTTCCCACTCAGACAGCCCCGCCCCGCCCGTCGCCTCGCACGTGCAGAGCAGGCTGGGGGGCGTCGCAACTGTCTTGGCCCCCATCCCCCAAAGCCCACTGAGCCACGGGCCGTCCAGCCGCCCACTGTCGCTACCACGTCGCTGTACCGTCTGTACCACAGCGCCCATGTACAGGGGGGGGCGCCGCCTACTGGAGAGCAGAGACACCACCTAGGCACTAAAGGGGCGCCTGACTGGCATTGGGGCGGCTGCTTCTCGGCGATGCGGACAGGTCGACGACTGCAAGCGCCCGTGCTGCGAACCGAACCTCTGCCATCCTCCTCTCCCCCTCCCACCCCCCTTTCGCTTCTCAGCCCTTGACGACTCCGACTCCGACTCCGACTCCGACTCCGACTCCCCACAGCCTCTTTCGGACGGATCCAAGGAAGAGCGGTCGAAGAAGCCGGCCAAGCACTCGAGAGGAGGAGCCGACCGCCGCCCGCTCCCCGCTCAGCCATGCGAGCGCGCCGTCCATCACCTGCTCCGTTGCCCGTCGCGCCCCAGCCCATGAGCCACGTCGCGTCCCCCGTCGTCGCCAGCTCACCCGCGGAAACCCCCAATGTCGTGGGACCTGCTGCAGAGATTCCTCGAGTCCGATGTCTTCAATTCGAACCCCTTTCTCTCCGTCTCGTATCTTTCGTGAGTCGGCCACCCCCCCTTTACCTATCTATGGCCCGGCTCTTGCTGACGCATGTTTTTCGCCCGCTTGACGTAGCCGGTACGCCGACCATGTCGGCATTCACTACGTTCTGTGCAATAAGCTGCGGCAGTTCCCCTACGAGGACATCGAGTTCTTCCTGCCGCAACTCTGCCACCTCATAATCAGCGTCGACAATGAGTCAATGGCCCTTGAGGAGTTTCTGCTCGATCTCTGCGAGGAGTCGGTGACGGCTGCCTTGTTGGTGCGTCGACTACTCAATTGAAGGCGGAAGCCGGCCCTCCAGCTGACACGTCGCGCATCCTCTTCAGACCTTCTGGCTCTTCCAGACCTATCTACACGATCTCTCGTCTAATCCTCAGTCGGACGCCTTCCAGACCTGTCGGCGCGTCTACAACAAGGTCCAGCACATCGTCTTCGGCCTGGCCGATGCCGCGCGTCACGGCAGGATCAAGGAGAACGTCTTGCCCGTCACCGTCCTCTCCAGTTTCGTCCTCGCCAGTGTTGCGCTGCCCATGATACCGCGCTGGGCCGGGCCCCTCGCCGTCGCCCAGGCCCGGAAGCCCCAGCCCATCACCGACATGGCTCCCGAGTCCGCCTACAGCCCCAAACCCGCCAGGGCACAGACCATGTCGGCCGCGACCTCGAGATCCAGACGCGCAAAGGAAGCCAGGAAGTCCAGCGCGGCCGACACCGCCGGCGGTCCGGCCGACACGCGCCTGCACGCGCCCCGGGCCGTCTCGCAGACGCCCCTGTCGCCCGTCCTGCGAGCCAAGACGCCGACGGGCATCAAGAGGCCGTCCGCGCTGGAGCTCAAGTCGCTCGAGGCCCGCGCCAGCTCCGCCTCTCTCCCCTTGCCGTCTCCCCAGCCGGCGACGAGGCCGGCCTCGCCCGTCTCTGCCGGCATCTCGCCCAGGACCCCCGACGGCATCCACAGGCGGCACTCGCACCACTCCAAGGCTCTCCGAGGCGCCAACGGCCTGACGCAGATACAGAAGACGAGGCTCCTGAGGTCGCATTACTTTAGGTCGCAGACCCAGTTCCTGACCGCGCTCGAGGGCATTTCCAATCGCCTCGTCATCGTGCCCAAGCCCGCGCGGATGAGTGCGCTTCGTGCCGAGCTGGCCCTGGTCGCGCGGGATCTGCCCGCCGAGGTCGACATCCCCGTCATCTGCCCCCCGACCTTGCTGGATGGGTCTCCCGGCAAGAGCCGGCACCACAGGATCGTGCGGCTGAACCCGGCCGAGGCCACCGTCCTCAACAGCGCCGAGAAGGTGCCCTATCTCATGATGGTCGAGGTCCTCCGAGACGACTTCACCTTCGACCCGGACACCGTCGACAACAGGCGGCTCCTCACCACCCTGCTGGACGGGAGCGCCAGCTCGCGACGACTGTTTGATCTGTCATCGGAGACGCCCAAGATGACGCCCCCGGCCCTGCGCAGCCCCGACCCGATCGTGGACAGCGTTTTCGAGCCGGTCTCGGGCGACCTGGGAAGCTCGCCCCTCCTCAAGGCCGAAGAAGAAGCCCCCGGCCGACACGGCAGCGCACGGCAGGCTCAGCAGCCGCCCCCGAGCCAGCAGCGCCTGTCCAGCGGGGCGACGACATCGTCGACGACGCTCGAGGCCGTCACGCCCCGCACGTCGGGGGCCTCGACGTCGAGGTCGAGCAGCCCCGGCTCCCGGCGCAAGATGACGGTGACGCTGCCCCGGAACGCGGCCCCCGACCAGCCCGACTTCTCGGCCCTCGCCACACACATGAGGACGGCGTCGCAGATGCTGGCGCAGCTCGACGCGACGAGCGGCAAGCGGCCGAGGCACGAGGTGGCCGCCATCCGGGCCAAGATCATCGCGAGCATGCAGAGCCTGGAGGAGCAGAGCTTCGAGGTGGACGAACAGGGCCCGACCTTTGACACCATCATTGCCAAGAACGGGGGCGCCGCCGGCGCCCCGGACAGCCCGGACCTGGACGACGACGGGGGGGCGCTCGACGCGGCCCTCAACGCCAGCGCGGGCAGGGAGAGGATGGAGAACGACTTTAAGACGGGCGGCGTGCAGCGCCGAGGCGACCGCGACGACCCCAGTGCGGCCATCTTCGGAGAGGCGTGGGAGGCGAAGAAGGAGCGGATCTGCAAGTCGTCCCCGTACGGCTGGATGAAGAACTGGGACCTCGTCAGCGTGATCGTGAAGACGGGCGCGGACCTGCGGCAGGAGGCCTTTGCCTGCCAGCTGATCAGCGTCTGCCACAGGATCTGGGTCGACGCCGGCGTCGACGTTTGGGTCAAGCTGATGCGCATCCTGGTGACGGGCGAGTCGTCGGGCCTCATCGAGACCATCACCAACGGCGTGTCGCTCCACTCGCTCAAGCGGAGCCTGACGCTGGCCTCGGGTGAATCCGGGCAGAACCGGCGGCAGCGCCTGGCCACGCTCAAGGACCACTTCCTCAAGGCCTTTGGCCCGCCGGACAGCGAGCCGCACAGGGCGGGCGTGGACGCGTTCAAGCGGTCGCTGGCGGCGTACAGCATCATCTCGTACATCCTGCAGCTCAAGGACCGGCACAACGGAAACGTCCTCATCGACAGCGAGGGCCACATCATCCACATCGACTTCGGCTTCATGCTGTCCAACTCGCCCGGCTCGGTCGGCTTCGAGGCGGCTCCCTTCAAGCTCACGCAGGAGTACGTGGACGTGCTGGGCGGCATTGGGTCCCAGGACTACGACGATTACAAGAAGCTGTGCAAGCAGGCGTTCCAGGGTAAGTCGTCACGGCTGCTACCGACTGCTCCGGGGAGGGTCTGACGTCTCGACGACAGCACTGCGCCGGTCGGCGGACAACATCATCGACCTGGTCGCCATGATGGGCCGCGACTCCAAGATGCCGTGCTTCTCGGTCGGCGTGGCGCACGCGACCAACACGCTTCGCCAGCGATTCCAGCTGCACCTCAGCGCCGTCGAGGCGGAGCAGTTCGTCGAGACAGATCTCATTGCCAAGTCGTACGGCAGCTACTATACGCGACTGTCAGTCACCCGTCCACCTTTAGTCCCGCGTTGTCCCGCGCCGGCTACGATGACGTTGATACTCACACGAGCCGCACGCTTTCTCTCCAGTTACGATACCTTCCAATATCGGACGCAGGGCATTTACTAGGTCGGCGTGCCCGGCACACGACACGCCGGACTCTGCGTTCTCGTCGATTTCAAAAGCAGAAAAGAAGAATGGGGGGCGGGGATCTCAGTGGTCATAGGAGAGGAGCAGCCTATTTAGGAAGAGACGACATGCGGCAGCATTAGGAACTCGTAGGCTGCAACGCCGGCCCCGAAGCGACGTGGACACGAGGTTGAGGCGTAGAGGAGCCAGTCTGAGGCGGAGTCCGTGCCGGCTGGGATAAGAGATGGGTGGCCATTTCATGGATAGACGAAAAGGGCCCGATGTCTGTTGGTCAAGGACGAGATGGGGCCAGAAAAACGCAGATACCATCTACACGCTCTGTCCTATGTGAGATGCTGAAAATAGGGCTGTAATGTCTTGAGACGGCTCTGGCTAAGGCCCGTCACAGGCTGCTGACAGTCTGCGATTAGGGATGCAACAGATGCAGCTTTGGGAGCGACTCGTTTTCTTTCTCAGCTTTGATCTGGATCTTTTTTACTTCTTCCCCCTTTCTCCTTAACGCCGATCATGATATGGGTTGAATATTCGTTCAGTCTATGACGAGCGGTTGATGGTGTAGGGTGGGTATGCGGGATGATGGAATACAGTAGTTTTGATGACTCATCAAAGAACGTGGATCGTCGTTGCCAGCCTCGATAGCAGACAACAGTTCAACCTCGCCATTGGAAAGCCAGCCGCCATTTTCGTCGGCCGTCTTTCCCAGCAGCGAGATGACCACCGCACACAGACCAACGTTCGATCCTGTTCGTGATGACCCCAGGCCGCCTCCTTTCCCGGCCGTTCCCCCCCCCCTGCCCGAAGAGTGGGCGAACAGCCGCAGCCGGCGTTGTCGACGTCGGGTCACTAACCGTTTGGCTGTAGGCCAGAGGCAAGGAGGCCCTCCGCGGCCCAGCCTACCACCAACGCCTCCTCCCCGCCCACACGAAGCTCAAGTTCCGCAAGGCCGGGCAGGGCGGCGACGCGGACGAGGAGCCGGAGCGCGACCTCGCGGCCGAGCTGCTCGCGGCCGAGGCGGCGCACCACGCCAAGAAGAACGGCGGCAAGAGCGTGCTCGCCCTGACTCACGACGACGACGACGACGACGATGAAGTAAAGGCGGCGGCGGGCTCGAAGCGGCGGCTGCCCGACGGCGGCGGAGAAGGCGGCAAGGGCCAGCAGCCGCAGCGGGAAGAAGATGACGGCGATGCGAAGCGTCGCCGCATCCTGGAGGAGACGAGGGAGCTGGACGCGGACGACGAGAGCGACGCGGGCAGCGGGGACGACGACGACGACGACGACGATGACGACGAAAGCAGTGATGACGATGACGAGGAGGCGGAGCTGCAGCGCGAGCTGGAGCGGGTGCGGCGCGAGAGAGAGGAGAGGAAGAAGCGAGAGGTACGCTGCTCACGCGGGAACTTTGTTACCTTTCGCTACCTCTTGGCGCATTTCCCGCGAGGAGGAGAGGCGCCAGGACGTGCATCGCTGACTTGGGGGGAAAAAATAGGAGGCGGAACGAGCGGAAGAGGAAAACGAAGCGCGCGAGCGGGACATTGCGCTGGGGAACCCGCTGCTCAACAAGCAGGACTTTTCCATCAAGCGGCGCTGGGACGACGACGTCGTCTTCAAGAACCAGGCCCGCGGCACCGAGGACAAGGGCAAGAAGAAGGAGTTTGTCAACGTATGTTCCTCCATCCCCTGCGGTCCCTGCCCACGACCTCCCAGCCTCGTCTCCCCCCCTTTCCGTCCTGCTATTTTGTCTTTGGAGATGCTAACGGCCGTCCCGTCGTGGTGCAGGATCTTCTGCGGTCCGACTTCCACAGGCGGTTCATGAGCAAGTACGTCAGGTAGCGGCGGCAGCCCGGGCGGGTCGGCGACTCGGCGTGCTTGTTGTACCTATACAGAGATACGGCTACAGAGATGCGGCTGGTAGGACTCAGGTGTACCACATGAATATTATACCCTCGTTGAGCAAGCGATGGAATTGGACGACCTGTCGGCTTCGCGCGGCGAGGATTTCCGAGTGCGTTCAGACGCGAGGGAGCCTCGTGGAGGCGGTGGTGCAGCTGTGTTCCGGGTACCTGCGGAGTACCTGCGGCCGGGACCGGCTGCGGGGGGCGGGCGACGGGGCTCGCGGCCGTGCAATGCCTCGGCAGCGTGGCCGGGCGTGTAGCTGCAAAGTACCCGTCTGGATACATCATACGGGTAATGGCAGGCGGTTGCCGGCCGGCGGCCATCAAGCGCGCGGTTAGTCAGCGGCGGCGGAGGCGGACGCAGGCTCTGCCCTGGTCGGGTGGCCTGACTGCGGAGGAGATGCTGACTGAGGCGGCTCCTCTAGCCGGACGTACGCCTGCGCAGGAACGTCTGCATCTAATGTCCTGTCTCTCGCGGCCTGCACGCATGAAGCGGTAGCCCTCCTGTTATGCGGCCCTCGCCCCCCCCCTTTTTTTTTGTTGCACTGCCTGCTAGCACCTCAGTTCCAACGCGCACTGGGTTTCTTTTTTTTTTCTTTTGGTCGACATCGCCGTGGTCCAAGTGCGGCGCTGAAAGGACCGTCGTTTCCATTAACGCGTCCGTCGCGCGCGGCAACTCGCCCCGGCTGGTGACCGAGAAAAAAAAAACCGCCCCTCGTTCCTGGCCGATGCCGCCGTCTCCCGGCTCCTCATTTTTCCTCTCCCTCTCTCTTTCTTCTCTCCCGTGCACCAGCTTCGTCTTCCCCGTCCGATTCTGCCGCCCAGCCACGATTGCGACTGTCGCCCGCCGCGTCGACGCACGCGCCACGTGAAGGGACAAAGAGAGAGGGAGGGAGAGACAAACAGGCGGTCGGGGACGTGCATGCCGCGCGCCTGAGCTAAGGAGAGGAGAGAGAGAGGGCTCCTAGAAGGGGACAAAAAAAAGGGAGAATCGCCGGCGGCGCTTAGCTTGCGTGGGTGCGCGTCCGCCTTGGCTCTCGATGGCTCCCCAGGCGCAGCGGTCGACGACGGGCCTGGCCGCGTGGTTCGTGTCGTCGGGGGCCGCCGCGGCGCGAGGCGGCCATGGCCCCGTGCCGCTGGTGCTGCTGAGGGCGGCGGCGGCGACGACGG
>NJEV01000251.1:0-27354 GCA_002591385.1 Cordyceps sp. RAO-2017 | reverse complement strand
TTAAAGTATCCTAATACTGCTCCCTTATACCGCTATACCTATAGTTAGGATTAAAGGTTAATACTATAATAGGGCTATGCTAAGTACTTAGGCGTAGCCGTTATTAAGGTTATTAATTAACCTTAAAAAGGGAAAAAAGGGGGCATATGCGCCTAAGCGCGCGGCGTAAATAAGCCCCGCGTATGCGTATACGGGGCGCGCCTAGCCCGGGGCACCCGGGCAACTATACCCGGGTCCGCGACCCTTACAGACACCAGCAAAGTCGCCACGGAAGAAGTCGTCATCATCTACGGTATATGTAGATATTAGCTTTGAGGCTGCTAAAGGGAAGCCTAGGATATCTTTGATTCCTTACCATCGGCTTTCTGGGGCGCTCTGGCGTCGAGGAGTGGCGCGGCGAGCGCAATGCCAGCGAAAACAGCGAGGGCCAAAGTATACTTCATTGCGTCGACTGTGAGAATCAAGGTCTGGGGTGGTAGTAAGCAACCGCTACTTTTAGGTTGTTGCGTTGAGGTCGTTGCGTTTAGATTGTTGTGTTCAAGTTGGTAGTCTAAGAAGTTGAATGAGAGCTGGGCTTCGTATTTATATTCTACGTTTGGCAAGCGAGAAGAGAAATGATTCAGTTGTACGAGCGTTGTGAAATTCGTTGATTCCGTCGTGCTCGTAGGCTCCTGGCTAGGGAGATCAACGCCTTCGCGAAATGTGATGCCTCTAACCGTTGATCTAAGGACAGGTCCAGCTCGTCCCGTTTATCCACAAGATCTCAGTGCGCTGTCGAGTTCCGGCCGCCGCCCATGGCGGATTGGCTTCATTTCTGGTCGGGGTCAAGGCACGCCTCAGGCGGAACGAGGTATATTCCAAATGCTGTTGCTGGCTACCCAGAGCGGTATTTTGACGACGAAGGTCAGGCCAGCCAAAAGTAATGCACCGCAGAGTCAAGAGGACCCAAGAAGTCGTACGAAGAGGCAAAGGTGACTGATGCTTAAGAAGTTAAGATGATGCTGTCAAATCTAGATTCATAGCCGTGCGCGTGCGGGAGAAAAAAAGTCAGTAAAGGCGGGCGTGGCTGAAGCGTTGCGCGTGCGTGATGAAACCGTTCTTACTGGGCATAAACTGGAAGACAAGAGCTCGCGGAGATCCGCTTGGGAATCAATCAAAAAGGCCTCGACGACGGCGTAAGCCACGGTCTGCGATCGTATTCACTTAGCAGCTAGTTTCAAAAGACGCAGAGACGGTAGATATCGATCAGTTTGCCGCCCTGGGTCATCTATCTGGGACTTTCGGCTCTTCCGGCTGCTTGACCGAACCAACATGAAGCCGATGTCGTCTCGTACCATAGCAGTATCACTATACATCTCGAGTCATAAAAAAGACAAAGCGAGGAACTAGGACTAGACATCAGAGAACGACACTCCCCCAAGACCGGCAAAAAACACACCTGTGTTGCCTGTCAATGAACTGCTTAGTATCAAGGGATCTGGACAGAGAGGCCGAAAGCTCGAAACCATCGGTCACGACATGGAGCTCAAGTCCTCTTTCCTTCTGGTTCATCACATCGTTCTCTTCCAGACGAACTCGTCCTCTTCCAGCGTGTCGTAACATTAACGGTCAGCAAAAGACATGGGACTGATTTCAAGCAAGACATTGATCTCTGCGCGCCGCTACACCCGTGCTCGGGTCTTCTTATTACTACTTGGACGAGACATAGCTCTTGGACCACTTGCACGTCGTCTGCCCACAGTCCGACGTCTTGACCCTGAAGGAAGAGCCGTCCTTGCGATACCTCGTGATCCAACCGCACGCGTCCACGGGCGGGCTCGTGTTGTCGTAACAAGCCATTTTTCTTCACTCAAGTCCGACGGCAGTTGAGCTCAGCAGGGCGTGTCTGGCTCGTCGACGATAAGCTTTGGACGGGGGCCACGCAGGCGGCACACTTGGGACCTACTATGCGGCGAGACTCTTCATCCAGCCTTTTTTTCCTGGGGGGACCTTGCGAGGAGGAGACTGACTCTGAGGGGTGGATATAGCTGCTTTGACTGCGAGAATAGATGGGCTTCAATTCACT
This sequence comes from Cordyceps sp. RAO-2017, assembly GCA_002591385.1. Taxonomy (NCBI): domain Eukaryota; kingdom Fungi; phylum Ascomycota; class Sordariomycetes; order Hypocreales; family Cordycipitaceae; genus Cordyceps; species Cordyceps sp. RAO-2017. The sequence goes on along the minus strand of NJEV01000251.1, from coordinate 25,289 downwards.
GCCGTCATGCTATTCCTATATGTATCATCCCACCCCCCCTTTTGAAGCCTGGACCGTGGTCGACAACCGGGGGCTCATTGGCGGTCGTCTCGTAACACGAGGCGCCCGTGGCGTGCAGACAGAGGAGATGAGAAGGCTGGGGGTGATTCGAACCCCATACGCCGACATTGAAGCGACATTACTTACCCCGGCTTCGTAGTCTAGGAGTGTTCGACCACAAAGCGCTCGGTCGCGACGAGCGGGCTCCTCCCGAGCCGGATGAGGATCGAGGTCTTTGAAGGGCCAGTACGAAACTTATTTCACCGGGCTGATGGGGTGCTTGGCGTCTTTGGCTTGCTGCTGGCTACTGGAGATGGCATCATGAGAATCTCAACCTGTTTACTATACCTTTGACCGACCCCGAATTAGCGGATACCGGGGCGTCTTGGGTGGTACACGTAGTGGTCACATCATGGGATTGCTCTCCAGTCAAAGGTCGGGGCGAGACTCTGCACACACATCCTTGCCCATTGCTGCGGACTACTAGCTACAGGTATAATCTGCTATGCCGTTCTGTGCCACTCACTCTATATCCAAGCCTTGCTTTCATGCCGGATGCCAACTCCAGATCTGCTCAAGTAGTACGGTTCGCCCCGCGAATAGCACGTGGGCAGGCGACAACGTAGATGTAAATGAAGACCCGGGTCATTGGTCTCACATCAAGCCGTGTGGAGGGATCGTGCGGTCCCCCACGGCCTCCCCTGGCGCGCTGCCCCGGAAGCGAGGTCCGCCGGCCCCGGCACACATCCCGGCCGCATGACCTGTCTGGTGCTCCAGGTTGCCCGCCTTCCGATCCAGACCGCCACTCTGAAGCGACTCTACATTTAGCACGACCATGACGTCTACCGCTCCTGTTTTTGCCGAGTCTATTCGCCTGGCTTGGGTGGCTTGCTTACGTGCGTGGATGGCTCTGCTATGCCGGACTCAGACTCCGGCCTCGTCGTCGCAACGAGCCACGTGACGAAGGCTACTGACGCGAGGATGCTGCGAAGCTGTGCGATAAATCAAGGAAAGAAACTCCTTGTATAAAGCCGCGTGGATGCGAGCGCGACCGCCCGGTGGGTCCGCCGGTCCGGAGTGGGTCCGCCGCCGCCGATGATGACCTCCGACACCCGGCGCCGGAATAGACCGCAAAGGCCATTGAGGAAGAATATTATGTATCGCTGTTGTCCGTGACTTGGGGGTTAGAGAATGGAAAAGAGAGACGTGATTGTACCCGTCGCGCCATCGTGCTCTCTTGGCCCCAGCCTGTTGTCCTTTAATTTCTCTATCCGCATTCATGTCTGATGGTGATCGATCAAAGATCTGTAGAAAGAGAGCAGCTCTCATGTGACCCGTATTTCCTACTTATACTTCAAGCTGGCTTGTATGGGGTGATGGGGCCAACGGAAAACCAAAGGCCAGCCCAGGCTATAGACAAGAAGATAGATATCGTGAAGGCCGCCTCACTTCGATTGAGCATTATCACGGTGGCTGGCTAAAATTAAGTGGAGAAAGAGAAACCCAGAGTTCTGCCAGGTTGTCAACCAACTCCCCTGTCTGGTTGTGGGACTCACCAGCCAGTGACTCCGCTTAATATAGCAACGTAACAACTCCAGCAACATTTCTTGCGCGTGCGGGCTTCCCCTCACGTGCTTGCAGCATGCTGCTGCCTGTATGCATGCCTGCGGCTGAGGCTGCAACGGTTAATTTGCGCCGGAGCTAGCCTCTGCTTGGCCAAACTCAGTTGACTCAGAGGCAACTAGCCAGACAGCCGATTATGCGAGGATCAGGGGTCGTAAGGCCATCCATCCCCAAGTGGGAAAAGGCAAGGCTTAGCAGCCGCACAACAACACACTGCCTAGGCTCCTCGGGCTTTTTCACTTAAAAAGAAAAGAAAAAAAGTGGAGGCCGGGCCAGGAAGGCAAGGTTGATGCTCGGCCAGAGAACCCCAAGGCCTCGCCTGCATCGGACAAATCAATACCGCATCTGCATATATCTCGAGGTTCAGGTCCCTTGCCTTGTGGAACGAGTCCCGCCCGTTCTAACAGACAAGCGCATAACTGATCACGATATAGGACCACGAACCAGAAAGGCGACTTCTTCTTCCGGTCCATTCAACGGCTGGTCCCACAGCCCGATCCGGGCTGTGCCGGAAGATAGCCTTACCCACCTGCGTAGCACTATATGTAGCCTGCCTGCCCCTTCACGGCCATCCTTCAATCCGTCCTCTGCGACCATCGAGTCATCGCGTCAGAGCCCGAGACCTGTTACACTACAAGTTAGCCTTGGACGCGTACGCAACGCCTTGCACCTGCCTAGATCCAGTCATCATGCAGTGGATTGACGAAACGAGCAACCACCCACCCCCCGATTCACCCCTCAGCGAGGCCCAGTACAGACAGTTCCTAGAATGGCTTGGCCGCAAGGAAGGCTGCTGGCCGAATTATGCCGAGGTCAAGTCTCACGTCAACTCTGCCTTCTCCACGACGGCTCCTTCTTGGCAGATCAAAATGCTCCTGGATTCGGCCATTTCCAAGGTGGTCCCTCAGCCCGACCCGACTCCGGAACATCCCCTCAAGCTGCCCGGCTACGGACTGCCGCTAGGATATCTCCCGCCGAGCTCGAGCCGCTTCCCCATCTTGATGGGAATCTCTAAGAGGGACTGGGCCGCCAGGACGCTGCTCGTGCGCGAGGTCTGCATGCTCAGGTTCATGGAGGACATCACGAACAAGCCGGAGTGGTGGATGAAGGTTCGGGATCCGCGCATCTCGGGGAAGTGGATGAGGGAGGCCCAAAGGATGGACTGGGGCCAGTATCGGAGGCATGGCGACTTTACGAAAAAAATGGCTGTTGCGGTCAGTTCTTCCAGCCTGTCGGGCCATGATGCTATTCGTTGCCCTCGCTCACAGGAACAGCCTATAGTGCATGCAGGAACTCCGCAGAAAAGCTGATCTGTACGAGGAGACGGGCCTTATCCCTGTTCTCGACTACTCGGCCTGCGTCGTCAAATCGGACAGGCTCATGCCCCAAGACCTGATCGATCGGCTGAAAGACGCCGTGCGCTCTTTGGAAGACGTTCCCGAGGACCGCAGAGACTGGCATCCCGGGAGCGACGGCAAAGTCCTCGATCTGGTCCACCCCTCGCTCTGGCCCCTTCTATACGGCAAGTCCCGCATTATGAGGAACCAGCGAATCGGTTTAAAGGAGTGCCTCGACTTCTGCGGCCGTGGCTTCCTTATGCCACGGACGGATGGCAAAGACGATGCAAGCGTCTGGGACTGGCTGGGCAAAGAGCTCCTCCCATCTGTTTCGACCAAGTTTCAGTGGCTGCCGTGTGACGTCGTCATCGACGAGGAGGGCCATGCGAAGATCGACAGCTATATTAACAACCTGCATCCCGTCGATCACGCGGACCTGTACCCCATCATCGAGAGCTTTATCGAAAAGGCCTTGCCGGCCTGGGACATGATCTACCGTTGGGTCAGAAACTTTCCTGTCCAGCGCATGAGAGCGAAGAGCGTGGGCCGCAGAGTCCCGATCCCGGACGCAGCTCCCGATGAGGAAGACCAGGTCAGCGGGGAGGATGAGGAGGCTTCGAAGGACGAGGGGGACGCGGATATGGAGCTAAGCCAGCCGCAGGAGGACTGTGCAACAGAGGAAGAGAAGAACCAGTACTACCGTCCCGAGGAAGACGAGGAGGACGAGGACAAAGAGGAGGAAGCCAGCGACGAAGATGACGCAAGTGATGACGACTACGGGAGTGAAGACGCAGCCGAGGACGAAGACGACAACAACTGGTTTGGTCGTAACGAAGAGACGGATAACGAGGCCAGCGAGGATGAGACTATCTCGAGGAAGCATAACCGCCGCTTCAAGCTCCCCGCCAAAAAGATCAAGCGCTCCGGCTTCTTCAACCACGCCCCCCGAGTGCAGGTCATCGTGAAGCTGGCCAACATCCAGCTTACGCCCGAGAAGCCGTCGTACGAAGGCGGCTCGTGGCACGTCGAGGGCCAGCTCAACGAACACATCTGCGCCACGGCCCTCTTCTACTACGACAGCGACAACATCTCGGAGTCACGGCTGGCGTTTCGCGCGGCGGCCAACGCGGAGAAGCTGGGCACGGGGCTCGACTACGAGCAGGGCGCCAACCTGGCCGTCGAGACGGCCTTCGCCATCCGCAGCCGCTTCGACACGATGCAGGACGTCGGCAGCGTCCTGACCCGCTCCGGGCGCGCCGTCTTCTTCCCGAACCTGTTCCAGCACCGCGTGCAGCCGTTCGCGCTCGCCGACCCGTCCCGGCCGGGCCACCGCAAGATCCTCGCGCTATTCCTCGTCGACCCGGCCGTGCCCGTCATCTCGACAGCCAACGTCCCGCCGCAGCAGCGCCACTGGTGCGCCCCGGTCGCCGGCTCGGCCCTGCCGCCGGACGTGGCCGGCCTCGTGCTCGACAACATGGACTCGCTCGTTGGGGAGGAGGAGGCGAGGCGCTTGAGGAGGGAGCTGATGGACGAGCGGACGGTGATGCGGGAGAATACGGAGTCGAGGCTGAAGGAGGTGCATTGGAGTTTCTGCGAGCACTAGTTTTGGCTTTTTTTTTGGTCTCTGATTATCCTCTTTGCGCATTTAGAAGAACTCGTCATCAAGTACGGTGTGAACGTCAGCCTTATCAAGGGCGAAAACATGCTCTTCGTCAACAAGACACGAGCAGATCTCGTGCCAGAGGTCTTTGCCATTGACTCAGAAACAGACTGCCATGGAAACGACGTAAATTATATTATCGTAGAACACATCACAGGAATAAGGCCCGATGCTGCCTGACCTTCTTTAACATGGCCATACAAGATTAAACTTTCGAGACAGTTGCGGTATAACTTACAGTTTTGCGGAATCTTTCTGCTCCTGGATACTTTTTGACTTTATCTGGAGGCGGCCTTTTAAAGAATCCATGCTCTGGACCGCACTCGGGGATAGCACTGGTAGAAGAATAGCGTCTCTTTCGATTCCGAGTCCGAGCTGAACAACGCCCTGGTCGAGAAGTACATGTACAACACTGGACTGGAACATAAAGTTTCATACTACCGCCGCGTTCTTGCCCTCGTCTTGAAGAACTACCGCTTGGTCTTGACTCGTGGAGTGTTTCTAGAGGGAAAATATCATCTTCAAGGACGACGAAGTAGTTGTGTTGATCGATCGGGAGACGGCTGGATGATATTCGGAGCATTAGGAGCACGTATTGGCGATGCTTGCGTGCGGGGCTTAGAAAGATGACTGGCAGGAATCGGTGCGGCAGATTCTCGCCGAGTACCCGAATGGATACGCATGGCTCGACTTGATGCTTAGGAGGAAATTGTAGTTTTAAGTAGACATGTCGAAATAGCGGATCTCCTCGTCATGAGAATCAAGAGAAGACTCTTTGTTTCGGTCACATTGATGCAGAACATACAGGTATAAATTTGAAGTTGACGTCACAACGTGAGCCCTCCACGTTATGTATACATGCATCTTCATGTGCCAACGTTCTCGTGACTGAAGCCAACGAGGCAAGCAGGGAGGGTGAAGAGACTCTCATCCCCGGCATTCCTGAGCTCGAGAGCACTCTCTCCTTTACAGACGCCCTTTTACGGCTTAATTTATTTCTATGCCTGCGGAAAAGGGGCAAGGAGGTAGATTAACAGCTGGCTGCGCATCACATCACATGATCCTTCCAGCTTCGGGCACGTGACTGTCCACATAAGGCTCGGCTTCGCGTCACTTACCTCGATATTTTCTGACCTCCCCTCTTCATCTTCATTTGAGACACCATCAGTCACGCCCACTCTGACGAACCCGTGATCAGTGTATCCGCCATTATCCCCGATTCTACAACTCGTCCGTCTCGTCGTCACGGCTTGAAAGCCTTTCCGACGATGGTGTTCCCAACACCCTTTGCAAGTGGGCGTCCGACGAGGCCCATGACTTCTCGAACGCGGAGCAAACGACAACTCACCATTCCCGGCTAGCTTGCCGGCTTGTCGGCTGCCAGTTGCATGTCTTGCCAGCTGGGATCTCCCTCTTTTTCTCCCTATGACTATGGCCATCGCCATTACCACTACCAGCACCATCACCACCGCTGCCACTCCCACCACCACCATCAGCAGCAGTATCAGCAGCAGCAGCCGAAGTAGCGGCGGCCACAGCAAGCAGCAGAAGCAACAGTGACCACGGCAGCAAAGCATGAGCAACAGCAACAGCAACGGAACAAGCAGCTCTAGCCAGAGCAGCAGCAACAAAAAAAACAGCATCGGCAACGGTATGTCCCCTCTTCTCCCCTTCCGTCTTTTTAGGTAGGATGCTGACATCACATTCAGAAATTGTGGGCAAAAATATCGTTTCAGAAGGGGGCCAGAAGTAGCCTCAGGGTGGCGGCAGGCGCGGCGGCGGACGTGGACGGGGCCACAGCGGCGGCATCAAGAAGAGAGGCCACGACCTCTATCAGCAGCAGAATCAGGAGCAGCATCAGCACCAGGACCAGCACCGGCACCAGCACCGGCACCGGCACCAGCATCCGCACCAAAAAGGTCCTCTCCTATGCCCTTCCTTTATCCAAGTTACGATACTAATATTATATCCAGCCATGGTCGGCCATTTGACCCTTATCGAAGGGCGTTGGGGCGGCGGCGTGGGCAGCGGCAGGCTCTGAGCTTTATACACTCTGATGCTGCTACTTTCTCCCCCAATATATTAACCCCGCTCAGAGCTCAACGATGGTGTTGTATTGAATACCTACACCGTTTGCGAAACATTACCACCCTACCACTAAACTTACGCATCACATTTAGTCGTCTGCTGTAACATCGAGCCCAAGCTCAAGCTCAATTCAGACGCAATCTTGTTGGAGCAAAAGCAGAAGGGGCCGCAGCTTACGTCACACTCGTCGACTTCGAAGTCGTGCGAAGAAGAAATGGAGGATTGTTTATGATATGGCGGGGGGGATGTGCGGACAAAGATTGTCGACATGACTACTCCCGCAAACGACAAACACACTTCAAGTTGTGGGTGCTTAGTCTCAGGTCATCATCCATTTTATCCGAAAATAACAGTAACAAGTGAGAACAATACACCAAAATACTGCTACATACACGCCATGAGAATTCTGGTGGGCATGATAGAGCTTTGGCGCCTCCTGGCAAAAGCTTCAAGCGCCACGAGGCAGAGGCGGACGCACATATAAAGTATACTCCAAAAAGACGTTTCAAGATCTTATCAACCTGGAGTATGACTTAACCTCAAACAAGCAAGCTCGGGCACTACTGCTGTTACTACTACCCTTACCCATTCACCTCCCGTACGTACACGTAGTCTCAACTCCCGCGCCGCGCCGATGCAGCACTCAAGGGGCTGCATGTACGCGCTAGCCAAGGGCCGGCAAACTAAAACTTCACGACGTCCGGTCATGCTGGGCCAATGCGCCTCACAGCGACGAAAAGCCCTTGAGGCGCCGCCTGCTCACATGCATGGGAGAGACTGGGAGGGCAGCACACAGGGGACTGGAATCTGACTTTGCCCTCGGCCGCGTAGGTTTGGCCCGTGGCTGCTGGGAGACGACATGCTGGTGATCTATTCGCCAGACCTTACTTCTGACGCCTTTACTTTGCACATCGTTCTATCCTGCTCTGTATTGATTTTTTTAGACTTTTATATCTTATACCTTCATCTGACAACCTTGACCTTACATGACCCTCACACTAGGACATGTTGTTCGGTGTACACTTGATAGAAAAGTGGCGTAACTTGAAATATAGATCCTGAGGCACGAAAGCTAAAGTTATAAAAGGCAAAGGCATGACAGGAGATGCCGCCGTAGTCAGATGACCTAGAGCGGCTCTGTAACGGCTTCACCACCATCGACCACGTTCCTATGCGAGATCGCGATGCCTGCACGCGCAACAATACGCGTGCCGGATGGGAGCCGGGACCTCAGATGCGCTGTTGAAATCCCCACGTGAGATTCTCATGGCCATAAACGCCACGGGGCTGCTCTTGTTCCAGCTGGCCGCTGCGACTCAATAGCCCGCTCGAAGGCCTCCCCAACGCTTCGTCAATATCACGATAGGCGCCTGGCCTTCCCGACCGCAAACTCGAATCTGGGTTATTAGCTCCGGCTGCGTCCAGTTTCCTCTTTCGTCTCGCTGGTCTGGGAGACGCAGGCCAAACACAGCTCGCAATCGTCATAGATAGATAATGTTATGCTCCCCCACGCCGTACCGCGCTACGTCTGGACGCAGATCTTCATAGGCCGGTAGTTGCCGCCTCTGACCGATTCGGACGCGTCCAGGGCATCTTTGAGGTCTTCAACGCCGTCAAACCAGTCGTCGGGCTCGCACGCCCAGGGCCTCACGCGGTCCAGCGAGTGCGTCAGGCCCCGCTCAGTAACCTTCATGGCCTCGCTGCCGACTACCCGGCCTTGAGCGCCCGGGAATTCTGGCCCGGTTGTCGACGTGACGAAAAAGGGTCTTGCTCCTACATTCACCTCCACTGATCTGGACCTCCTCTTGCTCTGATCCTTTCCGTCCTGATATGGCGCTCCAGCCAACAACGTTAATTTTGGCTGAATGTACCCGAGTAGGATGTCACTCGATGACGATCTTACCCGAGATCATTGAGTGGCAATCCATTACAGAGTAGCAGCCAAGGAACTTGAGGTCGTATCAAATGGCAGCCTCCTGGTCTCCGGACAGTAGACTCCGGGCTGGTCATCGCTCCGACTGAGCAGCCGGCGACGCTGTGCCTACTCTCCCTCAGCGTCACGGTCGACGTTACGGTAGAAGGCAACGTCGCCGCGACGGAGCTAAGACAGGGCTTCCACGACCCGTGTGAGCTGAAAATAGCCGAGGCTCGACTCACATTTCCCCTGTGCGACGGCGCCGCGGGCACGTCGTTTGAATACACCATTGGCCAGACGCGCTACCTCCGGACGTCGTCAAGCCGAGGCATTCGGCCCGACGGGAGTTCGAGGCGGCAAAGGAGAGGACAGAAGCGGCGGCCCGGCTGGAGGAGCTCAGGCCGGAAGTCTTGGAGACGGAGTGGGGCAACATACCGGTAAAGACGACGCTGCTAGTGACGCTCACGTGCGTGCACAAGCTTGGGGCCGTGGCGATGGAGGGGGAGAGGGCGGAGGGCGTGGGACCTGGCCGTCGTTGTTCCCGTCTCCATCGCGCCCCGGTCTGGAAAAGGGGGCCGCCCAGCTGCGTCTTCAAGCTGCTTTCCTTCGGCTCTAAGGTGCGCGGGCGGTGGCCCGAGTCGTAGTCGACCGGCAACGCGGCCAAGATGAAGCGGCGACGTCAGTTTGAGGCCGGGCTCCGAGAGACAGAGCGTGGCGGCGTTTCGGCTCGGCGTCGATCATCCGTCGGATCCGGCACGAGTTCCGTTAAAGCAGGCGCTATATCCGGTGCCGACGCCGCATCGGCACAGCTACCGCTCCATCCTCTTTCTCCTCGGCCTGGGCGGCCGCGAGCCGCCTCGTAGCGTGACGGTCCGGACCACAACGACTGGCGCGCGGAACAGCACGTACCGGCCAGAGATGGAAGTGGCCGTCGGATGGGGGAGCTGCGCCAGCTCGCAGCCGAGGCAGTCCTGTTCGGGCTTGAGGACGAGGTCAGATTCGGGCTGGAAAGGGAACCGCAGATGGCGCACGACAACGGCGATTCTCTGTACTCCGTCAGTAGCAAGTGGACGAGCTTCGTAGCCCTCAACGTTGCTCGAGGTTGACGTCTATCGGAGTCTGCTCGAGGCTATGAAGCTGTTGGGCTTCGCGGACGACGATGTCAAAGGTGACGTTGGCAAGGACGACGTTGGCAGCACGTGCCCTCACATGAGAAGCCCCCCACACCTTCAGCACGGTCCCCGGCCGCGCCTTCCCGTTGTTCCCCAGACGGTTCCCCAGATGCTTCCCCACCAAGTTAACCCAGCTGGTGGACCCCTTGCTGGTGCTCGAGCCCCCTCGCGCCTTCCACTGGCAGCTTGCCCGTCCCATGGATCTCCAGGGCAGGGACGGCCCCCCCCCCCGCCTTCCCCCCCCGGAGCATGCCTCCCAATGCCACTTGTCCCTTTATCCTAGGGGGCAAGCAAGTGCAACACTATGAGCTATTCGAGCCATGGGGACCCTACGGGCTACAAGGATCATATAGACCTACGGGGGCCATAAGCATCAGATGCACCAAAAGAGGCCACAAGCATCATTCGGGCCACGACCCCCCTCTTCGCACGACAGGTGCACTCGCCATTGGTGCTCAATTTCAATCTCCCCTTCGCCCGCATTATCTCTCTTGCAGGAAGCCTCTGCAGTTCTCAGCCCTCCCGGCCCTCGGCTGGAGATCTGTACATGTGCCGGGCATGACAACCAGTTCCTCAGCCCTACTAGTGATGATTCCTCAGACGGCGTGGACAAACGGACCATACAAGTCCCATTCCCAGGAAGCAGCAGTCAGAACGGACCAGTATGGAGTTGTGGAGAAGACTTCGATTTTCCGTCCGACTCGTGGCCAAGCTCAAGCGAGCAAGCGCAAGGCGACTCACGGGACGGAGCCATCAGCTGCCGAGCCAACGCACGAGGCTCAGATGGACTCACCTGGCTGTCAGGCTCGACTTCTGGTTCCTTGCCGCGGAGAACGCCCAAATTGCGGTGCTGCGGGCCTCGGGTTTGTTTAGACAGGAAGGCTGTAGTCTTGGAGGTTGTGCTGAGGTGCCTCTTGCACACGTGACCCAACTCATCACGTGACAAACGGAGAAGTATCACCTCCGGGCTCGAGGGCAACAAGACTCTACGTAGTACTAGGTATCTATCTGTCTCAACAGTCGAACGAGGCAATGATGCTGCTGCACGGCTTTGACTCTCGTCATCACCAACCCGTCCGTTGCGTCCTTCAAGCTCGCAGCTCGTCGTACTCCATCCACACATTCGGCTCCACATAGCGAGCAATCCCGGTTGAAGGCCAGTACCGCAACTTCACAAGGCCCTGGGGAATGCCGACGAGAAAGACTTCCTGCCCCGACTCGTCGACTTGCCTGCCCGACGCCTCGCGGACCGCCTGGGCGAAGGGATCGGCCCCTAGCCACCTCGTCCACGTCTCGGCATCGGCCTCGACCGTCATGCTGCGGGGCGCGATCTTCACCATCCGGGCGCCCAGCTGCACGTGCCTCCGCAACCAAGGGTCGAACGGGCTGTCTCGGCTCCCGGCGCCCAGGCACGGCGCGTCCGAGCCGCCGTCGCTCGTCCACTGGACGTACTCTGCCATGCCGACGTCGGGGTAGCGATGCTTCAGCGTCGGCCGCGCGGGGACGACCAGGCCCCAGAGCCCCGCGTCGGCCGCGGCCTGCCTCAGAGCCTTGACCAGCAGGCCGGCGATCCCCTTGTTCCTCCAGGCCGGGTCGACGGCGATGCTCAGGGCGGACAGCGTGTTGGCCTCCGGCTGCGGGGCCCCGCTCGAGTTCCGGTTGAGGTGGAGCTCCATGCCGAGTTGCAGCGCCTCGTCCATGCCGCCGTCCGGAAGCGGCGCCAAGTCATGGCTGTCGGAGACGGGCCGGTGGAAGGGTATGGCGTTCGCCCGCGCAACGATCCTCACCCCCTCCCCGGTTCCATCCGACGAGTCTGGGACAACAACCATGATCTGAAACCGCGCAGTCTCGGGGAACACGGGCAGGAGATGCCAGTACTTGATTTTGGACGACGTACCGCCCATGTACGCGGGCCATATCTGAGACAGTGGGTGGCTGGGCTGCTGGAAGGCCTCGTACAGGTCGGGCCGTTCTAGCGCCGTAAAGGTTTGGTACATTGTGAAAAGGTCGAGGATGTTAATCTCCTGCTCAGCCAGAAACAGAGTGTCCAGAATCCCGCGACGATGGCCAGTCGGGGAGGCAGGTTGGCCTATAATCCCCGCGAAACAAGACACCCGCCGGGGTGGGAAGACGCAAATATGGCAACAGGACGCAAATATAGCGACGGAGAGTTTTCCAACGACAAGCATCGAGGCGATCGTGCTGTCACATGCATTGCCCAGTCGCATAGCCGGCAGTGGGCACGGCCCGTCCACAGCTGAGGTCCCGGGTCCTGGATGAGCGAGCGAACCTGTCGCGTTCCGACGTTGTACCCGCGAATCTCCTCCAATCAGGTCGACGGCCGAATCCACAACGGCGAGTTCGCGCGACTGTGGCGTAAGGCTTCTGCAAGCCCCCCCTCGCCCTTTTCATCTCCCCCTTTTACGTAACATGACGATGCAGGCCAGGCCCGCAGGCGTGCAGTTGCGGAGTGGAGAGAGTGTCAACGCATAAACGAAATCGGGCTTTGTGCTCGTGTAATATTGCTCGGCAATCCATAGCCAAGCTGAACATGTACGAACGGACCATGATCCTGCCTACGACCAGGCTTGCAGAACTTCTGCAAATATATGCGCGGAGTTCTTTCCCCTCCTCGCACAGGCTTGCCCCCTCCCCACTAGGACCGTAGATTGATGTAATTAGGGCGTAAAGTGGAATATTGCCAATGGTGATTAGGGATGCACTGTGAATCTGCATGCAAGCCAAAGCCGTGCCGGGTAATGCTGATGGCAATCATGTTGATCTCTAATGTCTGTCTGAAGACACAGGCCACAAGGAAGACCACGACAGCCCGTACTCGGGGCACGCGTAAAGCACAGTGCTCCTTTTGGTTCATGCGCTGACTCCGAGTACATGAGGCAAAGCCCCAAATGGGACCTCCGGGAAACCGGTCCAGTGTCTTTGCATCGTACGCATGTACGAGGATGCGTAGCGCTTACATTCCGCTTGACCGGCTCGGCCCGGCCTGTCCGGCTGGTACCTTTGAGATCTGTTGATTCCATGTCCCGTCGTGGAACCTGACGATTCCCAAAGCAGAGCCAGCCACCTGTGACGCCCGCCAAGAACGGCCAGCAGCCGCCGGAATCATGCAGATACATACGTATACAGTATATATATGCGCGTTGGCACATGAATCTCGCATCCTGTATGCAAGCTTACGTGATCCGTTTTTTTCGCAACCGCGTCTATGCCCTTTCATGTTGCAGAGTCCACGTGGTCTCGCAGGCACATGTCTAAGACAGGCTATACGACACGGCTCGGGACCAATGCGGAAATCTCCTTCGTTCCCGCCACGGCGTCTAACTGCTCTCCCCTTTCACGTCCAAAGAGGCAGAGCCCACGCCGTCTCGCAGGGCCCGAAGCAGATTAGATGACCAGCACGGCTCGACGGAGATGGAGGCGACATACTCCCCTACATGTAAGCCATGTTCCCCGCCACAGAAGTTGATGCCCTGCAAACGTCACGAAGGAGGCAAGATCCATGACGTCTCGCAGGCCCTGGCCCGAGGGGGTGCTGGGAGGCCCCAATTCTGAGGAATTGAGGTCGGACGACTCGGCCCAGGAGAAGTGAAGGCAGACAACTCTTTCTCTCTGCCACACCGCCCAACCATTACCCTATCATGTTGTCGCAGAGGTAGGGCCCACCTCGTCACGCAGATGGCATAATATGGTCCAAGACATTGAGTCTGGACGACACGGCTCAGGACAGCTGCAGACAACTCCTTCCGTACGCCACACCGTCCGTCCAACTGCTGCCCTTTCACGTTGCGAGCGAGCACGGCAGAGTCCACGTCGTCTCGCAGAGGGCATATGTAAGTCTTAGCCAGCTTAGACGACACGGCTCGGGAGAAATGCGGGCTGGGGCGTGCATGGGAAAGACGAACCCTTGTCACGGCGTTGCATCGGACTTTACATAGCCAGCCGCGGGTGCGACTCGCCTCGAGCAATGAGAAGAGATCATTCGAGACATCGAGCTGAAGTTTTAGCGACATACGTCACCCTGCCTCTGGAGAGCTGTTGTGCCAAAACGCTTCATCTACATGGGTGTATGTATGTATGTACGAAGGTACGTAGTGCAATCTTTCAGGGGTCGTAGCGTCCAATGCACCATGGTCAATCGCTTGGCATCTAGTACGCATGCATACACACATGTACTTTATAGTCCAAGAGCCTAGGCGCTTCTCGGTTCCAGGGTGAAGTTTCTGGAGACGATGTAACGACACCTGTAGCTTGTTTGTTTTTTCCCTGGCCTTGTCCCTAGGAAGCAGGGAGAAACATTTGTTTCAAAGAATTTGTAGACATTTCAAACCTCGAATATTCATACGTGGATCACAAAGCAACTGCTCGGCCGCTCGAAAACATACGCATACATGTACCTGGACCGAGGTACGTTGCGCACCTATGATCAATCACCCCTCACGGCTTAACTATTTCGACAACATACGACGAACCTGACAATGCAATCTGACCATCGTCGTGCCGCAAAGCTAACTCACCGCACGTCAGAATTTTCACCAAGTGTGATTCATCCAATATGTGCATAGGTATGTATATGTACGTAGTCAGGCTACATGTGGTCACATCGACAGACTGAATGGGAAGAGTTGCCAAAATTTCAACCTCATGCTCGGGTCAGGCCTACGGTCTGGTAAGTAGTTACAGGAAATTCCAATATACATATACATACATACATGCATTCACCTAGGAGCTTCTTCAGGCCTTTCTTACAGGGGTGCTAATACGACCCCCTGCATGTAACCCTATTGGCCGTGGTCTGATCGAGAGGATTGACAAGTTGGCCGGGGCCGTGGTGGACGTCAGGGCCATCGTACATGGATTCAATGTCGTTACCCGCTCGCACATGTCTGACGAGAATATAGCAGCAGAAGGCAACGCATGTACAACTTCCAATGTGAAGGGCAAGCGCAGGAAAACTATTTTATGAAGGCCCACCGACGCCTGTGCATGTGGTTCAAAGTGGGACGTTGCGAAGCCCGGAGTCCGTAAACAACTACATGTAAGAAGAGCTGGGGTCCTCCCAGGTCCAGTTTCTCAATCCACGAATCTCCCGTCTCTGCTTCGCGCTCTCTATCAGGCCCGTGAAGGAATCGGCAAAAAAACATGGCTTCCGCAATCAAACAAAAACTGGAGTGGCGGCCGAGCTCGGCGGCGGACCATGACTGCGCACCGGCTCTTCCGCCGCTGCCGCAGCAGCCGGCGGCCGACGAGGCAGTCGAGCTTGAATTCCCCTGGCCACAGGAACGGCCGACGGACTCGAGGATGCTGCTGCTGGTCCGGGCGGCGTGGGCCGTCGTCGTCGGCCGCGAAACCAACTCCAAGGACGTCGTGTTCGGCGGCGCCGAACCGGAGCGGAGCACCACCACATCCGCGACCGGCACCACGAACGGCGAGACGGCAGTCCAGGAAACGGAGCCGGCCGCCGTTCATGTGCAGTGGACGAGCGACCAGAAGGTGACGGACTATCTCGAAGCAGTCCAACAACTTTTCGAGCCGACTCAATGTCCGGGCGAAAGCCCTTCGAGCCGGCAATATCAAACATGTACTCTGCGCACCACATGTATGCTCCCGGTCCGGACGCAGCAGCAGCGTTCCGCGGCGGACGATCTCGGGGTTCCCCGCACGCACGCTGTCGTGCTCGAGGCGCAGCTCGGTCAAGAAATCAAAGTCACCGCTCGCTTCGACCAGAGACTCATGCAGGCCCGGACCGGCCTCAGTCTGCTGCAGCGTCTAGCGTGCGTGGCGGGACAGCTAGCCGCCGCGGCGCCGGAGCAGGCGGTGAAGGAGATGGAGACGGCCACGGGGCGTGACATCCAGCAGGTCTGGGCGTGGAACGGCGAGGTCCCGCCGGCGGTGGACCGGTGTGTCCACGAGCTGGTCGAGGAGCAGGCCCGGGCCCGCCCCGACGCCGTCGCCGTCTGCGCCTGGGACGGCGAGCTGACGTACGGCGAGCTGGACCGGCTGGCGGCGCGCGTCGCCGGCGACCTCGTCGGCCGCGGCGTCGGGCCGGACTCGCTCGTGCCGCTCTGCTTCGAGAAGTCGAAGTGGACGACGGTCGCGATGCTGGCCGTGCTCAAGGCCGGCGGCGGCTTCGTGCTGCTGGACGCCTCGCTGCCGGAGCAGCGCCTCCGGAACATCGTCGACCAGGCCGACGCCCGCCTCCTCCTCTCTTCCCCCTCCCGTCTGGCCCTGAGCTCGCGCCTGGCGCCTGTGGTTCTCCTCATCAGTTCCGACTCCTTCGCCCATCCCGGCAACCAGCCGGATCGGCCCCTGCCACTCCCTTCCCCCTCGTCTGTCATGTATCTGGTCTTTACGTCTGGGAGCACGGGCAATCCCAAAGGCGTAATCGTAACCCACCGGAACTTCTCCACGGCCGTCTTATACCAGGCACCGGACCTCGGCCTCTCCGCCGAGTCGAGGGTCTTCGACTTCGCGTCCTATGCGTTCGACGCCTCCGTCAGCGATACCTTTCTCGTCCTCGCCACAGGGGGCTGCCTATGCGTGCCCAGCGACCAGGACCGGGCGGGCAACATCTCGCTCAGCATAGCGTCTCTGAAGGCCAACGTCGTAGACGTGCCCCCGTCTGTCGCCCCCTTTCTCATTCCCCAAGAGCTGCCGGACGTGCAAACTCTCATCTTTTCCGGCGAGGCCTTGCATACAAGGCACTTCCATCGATGGTGGGACAGGGCGCGCATCATCAACGTCTACGGCCCTGCCGAATGCTCGCCCATCAGCCTCGTCAACGGCGAGGCGTCGAGCCCGGAGGCGGCCGTCCGGATCGGCCGAGGCAGTGGTGCGGTCACGTGGGTCGTGGACCCCGACAACTACGACTGCCTGCTGCCGGTTGGCTGCGTCGGCGAGCTGCTCCTCGAAGGGCCGCTCCTCGGGCGCGGCTATCTGCACGAGCCGGCGAAAACGGCGGCCGCCTTCATCCACGACCCGGCATGGCTCCTGCGCGGTGCTCCGGGCCGGCCCGGACGCCACGGCCGCCTCTACCGGACCGGCGACCTCGTCCGGTACAACGAGGACGACGGCAGCCTGAGCTTCGTCGGCCGCCGCGACGAGCAGGTCAAGATCCGCGGCCAGCGCGTCGAGCTGGGAGAGGTCGAGCACCGCGTTCACGAGTGCCTGCCGCAGGCGAGGCAGGTTGTCGCCGAGGTCGTCGCGCCCGAGGGCTCGTCTGCCGCCCTGGCCGCCTTCCTCGAGATGCCCGACGAGCGCTCCGCGGCCCGCCTCCTCCCGGCCGATGCCGACGTCGAGGACCGGCTGGGCAAGCTCCTGCCGTCGTACATGATGCCGTCCATCTTCATGGCCTTGCCGGAGATGCCGAAAACGGCCTCGGGCAAGATAGACCGCAGGCGGCTGCGCGAGATGGGCGCGTCGCTCTCCGCCCAGCAGCTGGCCGACACGCGGACGACCTCGGGCACCAAGAGGGCGCCCGTGTCCAAGACGGAGCAGCAGATGCAGGCCATCTGGGCCCAGGTGCTCAACATCGACCAGGCGACGGTCGGGCTGGACGACAGCTTCCTGCGCCTGGGAGGTGACTCCATCACGGCCATGCAGGTGGCGTCGGCGGCGCGCTCGCGCCACATCCACGTCAGCGTCGCCGACATCCTGGGCAAGAAGACCATTTCCAAGCTTGTCGACGGCCTCGAGCCGTCGTCCGTGGGCGAGCCGGTCAGCCGCGCGCTCGTCAGCCACGAGACGCTCGGCGGCCGGTCGATGCAGCTGAGTCCGATCCAGAACCTCTACGTCCAGCTGCAGCCGGACCCGACCAAGTGCTGCTTCGACCAGAACTTCTTCCTCAGCGTCAACGGCAGGATCACTCGTGACTCTCTCTCGGCCGCCCTCGAGACCATCGTCCGCAGGCACACCGTTTTCTGTGCGCGTTTCACCAGGAACCAAGAGGGCATGTGGGAGCAGCGCATCACCCCCGACGCCTCGGCCTCGTTCCGTCTGTTCGTCGACGAGTCCGGAGCGGACAAGACGGCCCATGCCATCGCCCAATGCCGCGACAGCCTGAACCTCGAGGACGGGCCGCTGTTTGCTGCCCTGCTCTTCGACGACCCGGCCGCAACTCAGAGGCTATTCCTCACTATGCCACACTCCATAGTCGACCTGGTATCCTGGCGGGTCTTGCTCCGAGAGCTCGAGGCACTCTTGACATCGGGAACCCTCACTATGCCGCCGCCCCTGGGATTTCAGTCTTGGACCGCTCTTCAAGCCGAGTATGCTGCTGAGAAGCTGGATCCCGCGGTCACGGCTCCGACCGAAGTCCGGCCACCTCTTCTCGAATACTGGGGAATGGATGTTAAGGAGAACCTTGAAGGGGGCGCTGTCTTCAAGCGCTCCACCCTCGATGTGGCAACCAGCTCGGCGATCCTCAACGGCTGCAACGATGCCCTGTCCACGCGCCCGCTCGAGCTCATGATAGCGGCACTGCTTCACGCCTTCGGCCTCGTCTTTTCCGACCGACCCCTCCCCCCAATCTTCAGCGAGGGCCACGGTCGCGAGCCGTGGGATGACAGCATCGACATTTCTGCGACAGTTGGCTGGTTCACGACGCTGTGGCCGGTGCAGATATCTTCCGGCAAGAACGCCAGCCTGATAGACACCATCCGCCGGACCAAGGACTGCGTTCGAGCCTTGCCCCGAAAGGGCTGGTCGTGGTTTACGTCTCGTTTTGCGGATGCGGAGAAGGCGGCCCGGTTTGCCTCGGGGTTCCCGGTCGAGATTCTCTTCAACTACCAAGGGCTTTACCAGCAGCTGGAGCGCAGTGACGCTATCTTCGAGCAGATTGACCTGCCCCATGGATCTGCCCCGGCATCGAGCTCCGCGGTGCAGAGGTTCGCATTCTTCGAAATAGACGCCCGAGTCGAAAGGGGACGCATCGTCACATCAGTCGCTTACCATAAGGAGATGGGTCATCAGCAAAGAATCGCCGAATGGGTTGAAAAGTACGAGGAGACGCTTGTCCAGATGTCGAAAGAGCTCCCGGAAATGCTTCCCAGCTGGACTCTCATGGAATTCCCTGCCGTCTTCTCCTCATACGAAGACATCGAGGAGTTCCAAAACGTGTGGCTGGACCGACTCGGCATCCTTCGATTGGAGGACGTGGAAGACATCTTCCCCTGCTCGCCGATGCAAGAGGCCATATTGGTCAGCCAGGCCAAGGACTCGAATAACTATAGGCCATGGTCTCTCTACGAAATCAAAGTCAGAGGAGAGGGCGCCCGGCTTGACATGGCCAGGCTCCAGCAGGCCTGGCAGGCTGTTGTGAGGCGGCATGGGCTCATGCGGGCCATTTTTGTCGACGGGCTCCCCGGGAGCGACGGGACCATGCATGTCGTCCTCCGCGACCCAAGCCCGAGCATATCTGTCTTGGAAGAGGCCGGCGAGGCCATGGTGAGCAGGCTGCGGAACATGGATGACACGGGTGCATCCTATCCGAAACTTGGGTTGCAACATCATGTCACCATTTGCCAGCTGGACGCAGCAACGGCCTACATGCGGCTCGACATCAACCACACCATCTCGGACGGCTTCTCGCAGGACCTGGTCCTGCGCGATCTTCAGGCGGCCTATCATGGCAGTCTTGGCCCGGCTGGGACCTACCGCGACTTCGTCGCCTGTCTGGCAGAGCAGCCCAAGGACGCTGGGATCGAGTTCTGGTCCGGTCGACTGGCCGGCGTTGAGCCATGCCTCTTCCCGGCTTTAGGAGGAGATGATATCGACCGCGCCGCTGCCGAAGCCGTATCCGTCAAGGTTCCCAATCTCGACGCGGGCAAGATACGCGCCTTCTGCACGCGATGGACGCTGACGGCCGCAACACTGACGCAGACAGCGTGGGCGCTGGTGCTGAGCAAGTACACCGGGGCAACGATGCCGTGCTTTGGGAATCTATACTCAGGCCGAGACGTCCCGGTACACAAGGCTGAGACCATCTCCGGGCCCTTGATGGGCATGGCGCCCTGCCGAGTACTGATTGACAGGTCGAAATCGGTGCTGGATACTCTGACAAAGGTCCAGGAGGATTTCCTCGGCAGCATGGCCTTCCAGCACGTTCCTTTAGCCGCAATCCACAGGGCTCTTGGGCTTGGGACTTCCGCGCTTTTCAACAGCACATTGTCCTTCCAGAGACCCGACGACGAGGGCCGAGTTGGCGCTGACAGCGTCGTCGTGAGAAACGTTTATGAGTGTGACCCGACCGAGGTACGATAGGCCAGCTCTCCGGAACTGACGGCTTCGAAAGAAATACTGACTCTCCCCGAACAGTATGACGTGACTATCAGTGCTTTCGACAGAGGTACGGACATGCGGATACAGGTAGACGCCCGCCCCGGATATATGACCCTCGTAGACGCGACCCGCCTGGCAGGCTGCCTCTCCCAGGCGGTTTCTGAGATCATAAGCGACCCCACACGCAGCCTCGGGGAGCTCGACCTGCTGGGGCCCTCCGACCTGGAGCAAATATGGGGATGGAACAAGACCCTTCCAGAACCGGCCGAGCAATGCGTCCACGAGATGGTCAAGGCCAAAGCCCAGGCTCACCCCGATGCCCCGGCGATCTGTGCGTGGGACGGCAACCTGACATACGGCGAGCTGGACCTCCTAGCTTCGAGGTTGGCAAGACGGCTTGTTGATTCCGGTGTCGAGCCGGGAATGATGCTGGCGTTATGCTTCGACAAGTCTATGTGGACGACGGTCGCGATACTCGGCGTAATGATGGCCGGGGGGTCCTTTGTGCTACTGGACCCATCACTTCCGGAGCAACGACTTCAGTTCGCTTGCCAAAAGGCCAGAGCAAACTTGATTCTCTCGTCCACCGCCAACCAGACACTCAGCTTGCGGCTGTGCCAAAAAGTGGTCGCCTTCGACTCCGACTTCTTCGACCAGCTCGACAAGACTGCTTCCTCGATAGATGACCTGCCAAGTGTCGACCTAGACTCCATCATCTACGTGTGTTTCACCTCAGGGTCAACGGGGGTGCCGAAGGCAGTGACCATCACGCATCGAAACTCCGCCTCGGCTGTCAGCCATCAGATGCAGGGTTTTGGCTACACAGCTGGATCCCGGCTCTACGATTTCTCGTCGTACAGCTTTGATGGCGCGATCCTCAACGCCTTTACTGTGCTTACATCAGGGGGGTGTCTATGCGTCCCCAACAGCCAAGACCGGATAGTCGACTTGGCAAAGAGTATAAACTTGTTGCAGGCCAACACTGTCTTTCTAACGCCTTCTACCGCCCGGCTGCTATCACCAGAACAGGTGCCCGATTTGAAGGTCATGATACTGGGAGGAGAGGCAATCCAGGTTCAAGATATCGAACCTTGGTGGGCAAGGAAGGTGTTTACCATTTATGGCCCTTCGGAGTGCAGCCCCGTTAGCATGATAAACCCTAACCCATCTAGCCCGGCCGAGGCCCTCCGGCTGGGAAGAGGCAGCGGGGTGGTAACCTGGATTGTGGATGCCGCGGATCATAACTCGTTGCTGCCACTAGGCTGCGTCGGCGAGCTGCTCCTCGAAGGCCCGATCGTTGGCCGCGGTTACCTTGGCGATGACGACAAAACCAGGGCCGTATTCATTGACGATCCGGCCTGGCTACTCAGGCTTGGACGGCACGGCAGGTTGTACAAAACTGGAGATCTTGTACGGTACAACGAGGACGGGAACCTGACTTTCGTTGGCCGAAAGGACGGGCAAGTCAAGATCCGTGGCCAGAGACTCGAGCCCGGAGAGGTCGAGTGTTGGGTTCAAACCTTCATGCCCGAGGCCGGGCAGGTCGTGGCCGTGGTGATCGAGCCACGGGGGCAGGGCTCGACTCCTCTGCTGGCAGTGTTTGCTCAGACGAGCAACGGAAAGGCGGAAGCCGAGGAGTCAAGGGCCGACGAGGTCGAGATAGCCCCTATCCCCGCAGACGTCGAGCATAAACTGGCCGGGCGTCTGCCGAGCTACATGATCCCGGCTGTGATCTGCTATGTGCGGGAGCTGCCGATCGCCACTACCGGCAAGATGGACCGCAAAAGACTTCGCGAAATGGGCGCGTCCATCTCCGTCGAGAGGCTGTCCGAGATTCGGACAGCCGGCGGGGGTGGGCCAAAACGGCAGCCCACTTGCGAGACGGGGCAGTGCCTCCAGAAGATCTGGGCACAAGTACTCGGCATCGAGACGCCGGCGACGATCGGCCTGGACGACAGCTTTTTCAGACTCGGGGGGGACTCCATCAGCGCGATCAAGGCAATCGCCGAGGCACGGAAGGTTGGCGTCGTGCTGACGGCGGCGGACATGTTCCGCCACCCGGTTCTGCACGATCTCATCAGCCAGAGGGTTGGCGGCGCCGGCGCTCAGGAGCCAATCCGTCCGTTTGCCCTCCTGGGAGACGGGCTCGCCGATGTCCCGTCCCTCCTTCGAGACATTTCGAGCCACTACGACCTGAATCCGGACGACATCTGCGACGCGTATCCATGCACGCCCCTTCAGGAGGGCCTCATGTCCCTCACATCGAAGCAAACTGGAGACTATGTCATGCAGGCCGTCCTCGAGCTGTCTCCAGACGTCTCCTCCGAGCGCCTCTGCGAGGCGTGGGAACAGGTGACTCGCGACTCGCCGATCTTGCGGACCAGGCTTGTCCAGCACGACGACCTGGGCTTGGTCCAGGTCGTCGTAAACGAATCTATACACTGGACTGACGCTGCCGGCTTGGACGCCTATCTCGAAGCCGACATCGCTCAACCGATGGAGCCGGGCCAACCACTTACACGCTATGCGCTCGTCACCGAAGACGAGGGAGCCCGCCGTTGGTTCGTCTGGACAATCCACCACGCGCTCTACGATGGCTGGTCTATGCCTTTGATTGTCGACGCGGTGAGCCAGGCTTACCAGGGGGGCGAGTTGTCGGCTAGGCATCCGGCCCAATTCCAAGCATTTATCAAACACATCAAAAGCCACGACAATGAGGGCATGACGAGGTACTGGGAGCAGACACTGGCGGACTGCAGCTGCGAACCGTTCCCGCCCCTGCCACCGTCCCTGAAACGTCCAGTGGCAGACAAGGTCATCAAGCAGAGCTTTCCACGGCCCAAGAACCGGCACCCCGGCATCACGGCCTCGACGCTCGTCCGCGCCGCATGGGCCGTGGTGGCGGGACGAATGACGGGCTCGGACGACGTGGTCTTCGGCTCCGTCCTGTCAGGCCGCAACGCGCCCGTCGCCGGCATCGACGAGATGGCGGCCCCAACGATAGCGACGATCCCGGTGCGCGTCCAGTTGGGCGCGGGCCAGACCGTGTCGGAATATCTCGAGACGGTCCAGCGGCAAGCGATAGACATGATGCCGTTCGAGCAGGCCGGCCTGCAGAGGATTGCCAAGATATCGCCTGCCAGCCAGAAGGCGTGCGCCTTCCAGACCCTGCTCGTTATTCAACCACAAGAGGAAGACAAGGGCCTGGGCCAGGGGCCGCTCGGAACGTGGTTGAACACGCAGCAAAAATGGACAAATACATACGCCCTGACGCTCGAGCTGCAGCTTTGCCCCAGCGAGGTTGTCGCCTCGGCCCTGTTCGACTCACAGGCGATCGAGCCGTGGGCGGTGCAGGGTCTGCTGCAGCGGCTCGACTTTGTCCTGCAACAGCTTGACGGCGCCGCTGCCCAGAGGCCGCTGGCCGAGATCGAGGTGCTCAGCCCTCAGGACCAGGACACGATCTGGGGCTGGAACGGCCTGGTGCCGCCGCCAGCGGAGCAGACGGTCCACCAGATGATCGCCGACAGAGTGCGAAGCCAGCCCGAGGCCCCTGCCGTATGCGCCTGGGACGGCGAGCTCACGTACGGCAGACTCGACCAGCTGGCTACCGGGCTGGCGAGCAAGCTCGTCGAAGAGTTTGGGGTCGGGCCGGACGTGTTGGTGCCGCTGTGTTTCGAGAAGTCGATGTGGACGACAGTTGCGGTTCTCGCCATCCTCAAGACGGGCGGCGGCTTCATCCTCCTCGACCCGTCACTCCCGGAGCAGCGGCTGAAATCGATCGTGCAGCAAATCGGAGGCCCGGACGGAGGAGACGGTGGCCCGGCCCTGATCATATGCTCCCCATGCCACAGGGACTTGAGCCTACGGCTGGGGCAAGAAACGATAGCCCTGGACCGGGACTTGTTCGCGTGCACAGAAGATGTCCGCGGGGGCAAGCAAAGCCAGGCAATCCGCTGGCATCTCCAGAACACGAGGCCGCCCAGCCCGTCATCCCTCATCTACGCTATCTTCACGTCAGGCAGCACGGGCACTCCGAAGGGTGTTATGGTCACACACGAAAACGCCGCATCTGCTCTCCACCACCAGCTGGGACTGGTCGTCGGGCTGACGCCGGAGGCGAGGATCTACGATTTCGCCTCGTACAGCTTCGACGTCTCGATTAACAACGTCTTTACAGCTCTGGCCAGCGGCGGCTGTCTCTGCGTCCCGCACGACCTCGACCGGCGAGAGGGCCTGGAGCAGAGCATCGTGGATCTGCGGGCCAACGTCCTGGACCTGACCCCCTCCGTTGCCCGACTGCTGTCCCCGGCCCGTATGCCCGAGGTGCGGACGGTCATCTTCAGCGGCGAGGCTCTACGGATCTCGGACGTCGAGCCGTGGTGGGGAAAGGTGCGTATCTGCCACGCCTATGGTCCGAGTGAGAATACGCCGACGTCGACGTTGAACTGCGACGCGTCCGGGCCGGAGGAAGCCCTCCGTATCGGAAAGGGCAGCGGAGCGGTCACCTGGATCGTGGATGCCGCGGATCACAACTCGCTGCTGCCGCCGGGCTGTACCGGCGAGCTCCTCCTCGAAGGCCCGATCGTCGGCCGCGGCTACCTGGGCGATCCGGAAAGGACGGCGGCGGCATTCATCCAAGACCCGGCATGGCTGCGGCGAGGCGGCGGAGCCTGGGCCGGGCGGCGCGGCCGCCTCTACAAGACGGGAGACCTGGTGCGATACAACGAGGACGGGAGCCTCAGCTTCGTCGGGCGCAAAGACGCGCAGGTCAAGCTGCGTGGGCAGCGCGTCGAGCTCGCCGAAGTCGAGTGTCGCGTTCAGGAGAGCGTGCCGGGCTGCGTGGCCGCGGCCGAGGTCATCACGCCCGAGGACGAGGCAGAGCGCTCGGCCGGGCCGGCGCTGGTGGCCTTCCTCGAGTTTGCGAGCGGCGACGCGGCCGCCGCGGCGACCGAGACCCCCGTCGTCTTCGTGCCCAGCGCCGGCGCCCGCGGGCGGATGGCGGCCCATCTGCCCGGCTACATGGTGCCGACGCTGTTCCTCTCCATAAGGGAGCTGCCCGTGACGGCCACTGGCAAGACGGACCGGAAGCGGCTGCGGGAAACGGGCAGGGCCTTCTTCGCGGACGCGGCGTCGTCTTCGCGCGGCGCCCTGCCGGCCAG
>NJEV01000250.1:574-27446 GCA_002591385.1 Cordyceps sp. RAO-2017 | reverse complement strand
GACGCCGCCCCCGGCCCGCCCGAGACTGGTGTCGGACCTGGTGGACGACGCCGAGCTCCGCGCCAAGCTGGAGGCGGTGAACGAGCGGGAGGGCTGGCGGAGCATCGTCGGAGGCATGAAGGATCCGTCCTCGCTCGAGGGCCGGGCCGCCTTTGCGCGCGCCAAGCTCACGCCCGCCGAGAAGGCCGCGGCGCAGGAGGCCTTCGACCGGTTCCGGAACTGGCCCCGGCCTTATTCCGGTGGCGCCGGGCCAAGCAGCCGGCTCGAGGCCGGGGCTGCGCCGGACCTGTCGTCCTCGTCGTCCTCGTCGTCGACACCACCCGAGACTCGAAGCGGCGGCCGCCCGGCCACGGCCATCGACCTGATCACCGACGACCCGGAGCTGCACAGCAAACTGTGGCAGCTCAACAAGAGTTTCGGGAAAGGCTATGTCGGCGGGATCCCGAGCACAAAGACGACGGAGGGTAGGGAGATCTATAGACTTAGCGGCTTTACCGCTGAGCAAATGGTCAAGGCAGAGGAGGCCCTGACCAGATGGGGCGAAATGCGCAAGGTCCATTGGCAAGCCACGGGGCCCCTGGCAGGCCCTGCGCCGGATGTGCGCGTCGCCGGCTCCGTGTCCAACCGGCTCAGCGCCGGTGCTCCGCCTTCGATTTCTAGGTGATTGGCAAGAGTTGTGCAGCCAAGCATCTATATACCTTCTGGGTCATAGGAAATAGAAATAGTTGTGCAACCAGTCCTTTCTATAGAACAATCTTGAGTTGACAACTCACCCGGACGTCTGTCCGTCTTCTGGCCAAGCAAGGTGATGATGATCCGTCCGTGGGAGGTTTTGCTTGTTCTGCTGCGAATGTAGTGGTGTAGTACCCTGGAGAGCCTCTCCAGCACCTATTTATATCGCTCTTGATCACGGAGTTGCAAAGACTGAATAGGTGGGAAGGGGAGAGAATAATAAAAGCTAAAGGCGGGATCTTGGTCTCGGCCTCGCCAAGGAAGATGAGAAAGTAGAACAGGAAGCGGCTTTTTCGAGGAAAGCTCTGGTTGGAACGGCCTTTCTACGCTTACGTTCGGCCAATGCACATGAGTGGGTGTACTCATATATCATGCTTGCTTGAACTAACATAGAGAAAGGAAAAGGGCTACGACCTTGATACACATTTGTGCGAAGCCCCCAAGCCATCAATAGTAAAACGAACACGCCTTAGCCGTCGTACGTCCCAGATCAGGTCTGCCTCTACATATAGCAGACCTTCCCCTTAGTTTCCCCCCCAGCCGTCCGATCATCTCAACTGGCCATGAAGTCTCCCAACAGCTGTCGACCCGAGCACTGCCCGCATCGTCTCTTCCCGGCCCAGTCCCTCACGTCACCGGCCCACCTCTAGACTCGTCCACCCGCTCGGGGAGCTTTTCGATGAACAGCTCGAGCAGCCTCGCAACTCCTCCGCCGCGTCAAGATCCGCTTCGAGATCAAGGCGTTGCAGCGGATGCAAGCCCGGCGGTAGATGAGGTAGGATCGGCGCCCAGGCATCGACGTCTTGGGCGAGAGTGTTGCGGGCGCTGTTGAATGGTGCCGACCATGGTTTCGGGATGGCAGCCGTGATCTTCTTTAGCTCGAAGTCGAGACGAGAACGCCCATGTAGGATGATGCGTGTCTTGAGAACGACGGGGATTCATGTTGCCGCGGGCCCTTCATTTAGGCATTTTGTGGTGGCTGTGGACGGAGCCAAGGTGCCATATTGAAGTTGCAACAACGTTGGACTTCGTTTTGGCTTGCCTACCTATGTGTGAAGCTCGGCGTTGGCGCAAGCCTACCTACCGATATGGCGAGTGAGCCACACACGATTTCCTCTGGCCGTTCGTCTATACCAACTCTATACCCGGACAGAATCGTGATATCAAGCTTGTCCAGCCCTTCATGTTGCGTCCCAGGCACACACTAACACATATCCTTACCTCCTCCCCCCCTCGTAAGTCCCGCGCTGTTCTTCTTCGGACATACCAGCACACAAGCCCGTGTACATCTCCATTCATCCATCGGCCAGTCTTCCGACTCTGCGAGTTCGAGCGAGACGTGTGCTCATAAACCCAGTCCGGAACGGACACTTCGTGAACGAGGACGTTCCCGTCGCCCCATGTTCCTCTGACGTCATGCACTCTCAACGCATCTGTCCAAGAAGGCCTCACGTGCCCTCCTCCTCCTCCGGCCTTTGAACCACATTTCCAGACACATGATATGGCTGGAACGGTCATCTGATGGGACGCGCATCCCCGGACCGGGAATAGGAGGCACCTGCAGCAAGCCCGATGAGCCGGACCTTGTCCGTTCAACCACAGAATCGCTCTTTCGGCTACTCGGGGAGGACGGCGGCGGGGGATGCCTCTCTGCTGTCAAGGTCCCCCACTGCCACGCCGGAGGGTAGCATGGCATGGGCGAGAAGAACCAAAAAGAAAAGAGATCTCACGAGCCGTGTCCGAGGTGAGGGGTTTAATCAATGGGCGTCTTTTTCGATCGCTCGGCATCGTTGCATCGAACGGACGAGGGTGAGGGCGGAGATACGATGCATCAACTTGAATGCGTACCGCGCAGACGAGCACGATCGTACACTCTCTCGCGCACGCGCGCTGTCCGGCCTGCTGAAGCAGAAATCCGCTGCAAGACCGCAGGGAGCGGTAGGCCTCACTCAATGTGCTGCGTCCTGGAGAACGCGAGAGAAGGGCGAAAAGGAGGGGTTGGAGCGCGGGCCGCCTCACTCAACCCTATGATCAAGCCGGGGATTGGCTGGACCGCCTCGCCACGCCTATCAGCCAGCCAGCCATATTGGGCAGGCAAAAGAACCGCCCAAAGGCGAGCTTCCGGGAGCCAACCACATCGCCCTCGACCCTCGACCCTTCTGCGGGCCAAGCCCCCTCTAGGATGCCTTCTCCGCATCCGACACGCGAGCGTCGGCTCGTCGGCCGGCCTGGGCGAGCGAGCCTTCACCCTTGACCCTCCCAAGTCGGGTTCGGACTGAGACATGAGAAAACGATAGGATATCGTCGGCTCAGCTGCATGGACAGGACGAGGCTTTGGGCCGGCATCATGCTCGTGCTCCTCACTCACGCGCCGACGCGATGCCGACCCAAGGCGCGGCCTGGACCGGTCGAAATGAGCTGCCCCCGATCAGAGGCGGCATTTCTCTCGGCCGGTCGTTGATGCTTTGCCCGTCATGACTTTGTGACGCTGCGGCCGGAGTGTACAACCCATCTCAACGTCTTCGACCCTTTTGTGCGCTCGGCTCGACAGCCCCATTGAGTCACTCATCCGGTCTACAACCTGTTGTCGAAAAGGACGTCCGTTTATTGGATTCGTCAGCCAAGGTTGTCGGTCCCCTTTTGCTCGGTGGTCTGACCTTCTCGTCGGGACCGGCGTCCGCTCCGCACCGAGTCAGGCATCTGTCGCTCTTTCAGCCGAGGGGGTTCGTTGGTCGGACCGGAACACTCCAAGATATCAGACGCACCATGGGCTCTTCGGTTATCGAGACGTCTTCGAATCCTCGGCCGCTGTTGGCGGAGAATGTCGACCCTGCGCTGATGAGCAGCTTCGGAGACTGGCAAATCCGGACAGACATCCAGTATCTCGACAATGGCGCCTTCGGGGCCTGTCCTGTCCCCGTGGCGGAAACGCAGAAGGAAGTCCGACAGTGGATCGAGGCCAACCCTCACGAGTTTTTCGAGAGGTCCTATCTGCCGGCCGTTCAGGCCAGCCGAGAGGCCCTGGCCGGCTTTCTGAACGCCGACCTGGCCGGCTTCGTTCTCCTCCCGGGCGCCACGTACGGCTTGAACGCCGTCATACAGAGTCTGGGTTTCCTCCCGGGCGACGAGATCCTCACGACCAACCACGCCTACAGCTCGGTGCGCCTCGCCCTCGAGTACGTTGCCAGACGCGACGGCGCCCGTCTCGTCGTCGTTACCATCCCGCTCGTCGTGCCGGCCGCCGACTTCGTCCTCGACGAGATCATGGCCCACGTAACGGCGCGGACGCGCTTCGCCGTCATCGACCACATCCCCAGCAGATCCGCGCTGATATTCCCCATCAAGGAAATCGTTCGAGCCCTGGCCTCGCGCGGTGTCGATACCTTGGTGGACGGCGCCCACGCACCGGGCATGGTTCAGGTGGACCTGAAGGACATCAACGCTGCCTATTACGTTGCTAACTGTCACAAGTGGATGTGCTCGCCGCGAGGAGTTGGTTTTCTCCATGTTCGAGCGGACCGCTTCCAGAGCGTCAAGCCCTTGGTCGTCGCCAGATCGCCGTACGTCGTCAACAAGGCCCGGCACTCGGCCCTGGAACACGGCTTCTCCTGGCTGGGGACCCACGATCCGTCCGGGCTGCTCAGCATCCCCTCCTCCATCAATTTCCTGCGAACCGTCGTGCCAGGCGGCTACAAGGCACTCACGAGGAGGAACCACAAGCTTGCCGTCGTGGCACGAAGAATCGTCTGCCTCGCACTCGGCATCCCGGTTCCGTGCCCGAAAAGGATGCTGGGAGCCATGGCGACCATACCGCTGCCAGACTCTGTCGAGCCGGAGCGCGAAGGCATGCTGCCTATCCAGCAGACGCTTTGGCGAGAGCACGGCATCGTCATCCCCGTTTACGCGTGGCCCTCGCACCCGAAGCGGGTGATTCGTCTGTCAGCCCAGGCATACAACACCTTGGACCAGTACGTTCGGCTGGCTGCATGTCTGCGGTCTGTGCTGCGCCGAGAGGACTCCCATGTGCCTCGAAGCCTCACGAATCACGGCGCGAGGACAGCAAAGGCGAAGAGTGGCGTGACCGGCTTCGCACCTTTCGAGTCGTCCGACGCCTGCTGCCATGACTCGGACCAGTGGGGCAACGATCCGTCTTCCTGCCTTGAGACGGCCCATCAAGACACTGAATATCCGGCGCCATGGTTTCTCTGCCGGTTGACGCAGCAGAGAATACGCAGGATCGCGACCCGGACGTACGCGACTTATCCACTGTCGTTATACCCGACCGCGGGGGAGGCCGAAATCCGCTTTGCCGCAACCAACGAGCCGCCAACTCGGCACGCGAACATGGAGATATCCCGGGTCAATTACATGCTGACCTGCATTGCATCTCGCCGAGTTCCGCAAGCGGCAGTCCCGTCGATCGAACGGCTTCTGGCGGCAGAGGACCTCATCGACTCCTGGCCCCGTACCGCCAAGATTCTGAAGAACCAGACCTATACGTTAATCAGGGCCATGACGGCCGAGATGGACGCGTCGAGAACGCCTGCGGGGTTTCCCTCCAGTGCCGAGGACTTTGTCTGCCACGCCGTACCGTATGCAACGGAAGACCTGGAGCAGAACCTCAGTCTGAGATTTTGGGACCGCGCGTTGAAAGGCGTCGTTGGCAAAATCCAGACCTGGTCTCTGTCTGGGATCGAGTCGTTCCTGCAGATCCATGCATTCCTCAAGGACCCCATTGGCGGATGGCGAAAGGACGTCAGGGCCCAAGCGCGTTGGTTCGTGTCCGTGCTGAACGATTTGAAGCTGGAGCTGGAGAGAATGGACTTGACCGTCGAGATCTGGGAGGAAATCGCGGCACAGCTCGCACTCGAGTCGTCGTTCATGGCCCATGCCGAAGTCCAGCGCGCCGTCTACGTCCATTTCCATGGCGATGAGCAGCTGGTGTATGTGTACGTCGACATGGACGACCTTGGACGGTCCGAGTTCGCCACCTCTTCCATCGTCGTCGGAATGATCCGGGAGATACTGCAACTGAGCGGGGCGGCATGCTCCATCGCGCCCATCACCATCGCGTACGGCTATCCGATTTGTTCCAGCCACGACAGGCGTGCGATGGTGGTCGACGGCAACAACCGCATCGCCTCCATCATGTTCCTGAGGTTTGTTGCCAATTACGGGGTCCCCGAGGCTGGAGATGTCGGCTCACTTCGGGAGTACTGCCGAGATCACGGCCTCGGGCCCGTGTGCTTCGTGGATCTCTGCACCGTGCTTCAAGAGCTGGAGAGTGGCCATGCAGAAGTCCTCAAACAGCTGAGGAGCAGCTCCGGGAGGCTGTCGTCATTTCGACGTGTTCGCCAAGTTCCGGCGCTGATCACCGAGGAATCGTCCTTTTTGACCAGTTTCGTGGGTGACGGAGGCCCAAGCACGCTGCAGCCGGTTCATCAGTCCATCTTTGCGTCCGACGACATGCTCGTTGCTTTCCCGGCCAAGATGCAGCTGCATGGACGTCCAAAGAGTTTTCGAGCCTTGCCGATTCGGTGATCCAATGCGGTATTTCTCTCATTGCAGGGGCCACTTGGCCGTTCTCGATGCGGGTAGAAACGCGGATCTAGATGAGAAATTCTCAAAGGAAAGACAAAAAAAGATGGAAGGGGACCGGGGAGGAATGCCAGAGAGTGAGGAGCAGAGAGATGAAGTCATCCGCGAAACACACGGGACGGCCCACAAGTGAATTCATGTTGATTCAAGTGACTCGCTTGTATGCCGTCCTCACGGCACGGCATCTTCTTCGTTGGTGAGCTCACATGAAGACAGGATGGTGTGTACATTTGGTGCACGCAGGCTGCTCAGCTCAGCTCTCCCATAGCCCAGTCGGCCGCAGCGATTGCGTGAATCTTGGTCGTGTCAAAGACGGGCAACGAACTGGCCGCCTCGTCCACCAGCAGCCCGATCTCCGTGCAGCCCAGGATGAGACACTGCGCCCCGGCGCTGGCGAGGTCTCGGATGACCCTCTGGTACACCTCGCGGGACTCTTGCGTGATGATGCCGTTGCAGAGCTCGATGTAGATGATGTCGTGGACGGCGGTCCGGTCCTCATCGCCGGGAACGACGACACGCAAGCCGTGCTTGTCGGCCAGCCTGGCCTTGTAGAAGTCCTTCTCCATGGTGAAGCGGGTGCCCAGGAGGCCGACGCAGCTGTATCCGGCCTTGCGGATGCGCTCCGCCGTCGGATCCGCGATGTGCAGCAGCGGGAGCCGCGAGCTGGGCTCGATGCCGGCCGAGACCATGTGCATGGTGTTTGTGCAGAGGACGATGGCGTCGGCGCCGGCAAGCTTGAGCCTGCGCGACGCCTCGTCCATCATGGCGCCGGCCTCATCCCACTTGCCGGCGTGCTGGAGCTGCTCGATCTCGGCGAAGTCGAAGGAGAAGACGATGCACTTGGCCGAGTGCAGGCCTCCCTTGACCTTGCGGACGTGGCGGTTGATCTCCTGGTAGTACGTCGTGGTCGACTCCCAGCTCATGCCCCCCAGCAGACCCAGCGTCTTCATGGTCGACATTCCGAGACGAACGGCCTGCTATGCTTCCGCGGCTGACGATGAGAAGCTGGGCACACGAGGTTGAGAGCTGAAGAATTTGTGCTGAGGGCATTTAGAAGAGGAGGAGCGCGGGCCACGTGCGGCTGGTCACGTTTTTTCGGCGACTCATACGGTACGTATCCCGGGAAGATACTCCCTGGCCCCGTGCATCACCCAGTTCCTACCTAAGGTAGACCTAAGGCAGGTATATAATCCGCACGAATGAATGTAGTGAATGATATCGCGAAAAATGTAAGGGCCGTGTCCGATTGGCTTCATAGGAAGTTGCGTATCAATTCGGAGTATCATGCCATATGTACACTCTATTGGGTGACACACCGTTAGGTAGACTACTAAAGCTGACCGATCGCGAAAAACTCCGGTCTACTATGTACTATGCACCTGCACATACGGACCTGTGCATATATCATCCAGAATGTGCATATGAGTTGATTTGTGTATGTAGATGATATTCTACCAGTCGAGATTCAGTCAAATTCCAAGCGCGCCGTTCCACTTGCAGCAGGGATCAGCCTGTCTTTGCAGTTCTCTCCACGGCCTCCGTCCATGTTCCATCAATGCCCCGAGGGGTATAGTGCATTCTAATCTCAGTGCTCACTCAGAGCGCCTTCATGAAGATGAACAAACCATATAGACTTGTATGAGGATCATGAAGCGTTGGAGATGTTACAGGTAGGGACTCTTCAGCCCGTCTATCATCTACATACATACAGATCATATACACATGCATAAATCAATGTATACAAGCATATGCGTGAATGTGAGACCGACCTTTAATGGGAACGAAAAACATGTGCTGTGCATATGCTTGATACATGTGTATGCCCGCGGCCCTGATGCAAGTATATATACGGCGCCTCCCTCTACTCAGAGTGCCGCTGTAACTGGGCACAGGTCGGAGGGAACTGCAAGGCCTGCTTGACTTGCTGCTTCAGCTTCTCGCCATCGACAGACAGAACCATGCGCACTTTCCGCAACGTCTGGGCCTTGGGCTTGAGATTCTCCTGGTAGGCGTGGATGTTTCCGTAGGACGGAGAGGCGAAGCTCGTGTCGACGTCGACGTAGAACTCGGTCGAGTTGGTGACGATGCTCGGGTCGATCATGACGGCGGCCGCCGTCGCGTCCCACAGTGGAAAGTCGCGATCTGGCAAGCACATATCTCAGCGATGAGACGGACACTCACATTTAAAAAGAAATCGGGGCTGAGGAGAACCCTCCTTACCGTAGTATCGGTACATCAGGGTCGTGTAGGGATTCTTGACCCGGTAGAGGTCCTCCAAGTACTCCTCCGAGGGCGTGACCTGGTTCGCGGCGTTGCCTACGATGGTGATGTGCGGGAAGGGGGCCGTCAGGACGACCTTGGTGCCCTCGGGATCCAGCTTGAAGTTGATGTCGGACTGGAGATTGGCGACCAGGGCGCTGCCGGTGGCCTGGATCAGGTTGACGTCCATGTAGCCGCCCATGACGACGAGCCCCTTGGCGTTGCGGGCAAAGGTCGGGTCGATGCGATGGGCCAGCGCGATGTTGGTCAGGGCGCCGGCGCCGTAGATCATGACCTCGCCCGGGTGCCGGCGCACGGCCTGGACCAGGAACTCGGCGGCCGACGTGCCGCGGACGTAGCTGGTGTTGGGGTAGCCCTCGACCAAGGCCGCCCTCGAGGTCCGGCCCGGGTCGCCTCCCGTCGGATCGCGGCCCTGCGCCTCGGCCGTGTCGTTCTGCGCCGCGAAGGCCCCCTGCCACGGCAGCTCGCCGTGCACCAGGGCCCAGGCCTCGGCCAGGCCCGGGTTGTGCAGGAGCGGGTAGTCGGCGCCGCGGTAGACGGGGATGCACGACAGGTTGCCGGCCTCGAGCGTCGCCAGCCCGTGCAGCGTCGACTGCAGCGCCCACGAGTTGCACGTGCCGCTCGTCAGGCCCAGCACCTCCCAGCCGGCCTGGAGGGCCTGGAGGAAGGGGCTGAACTCGGTGGCCGTCCAGTCGTTGTCGAGTATCACCTTGGGCCGCCTGCCGCCCCGGGCTCCCGTCGCCAGGAGGGCTACAAGCCCGACTGTCGAAAGCATGGCTTGCGGGACGATGTGTGGACTTTGTGATCGATGCTATCGTGAGACGACCAATGCTTGCATCCAGGCAAAGCGCTTTCGGACGTTGGCGCGAAGAAAAAAAAAGCAAGCACGAAGCAGCGTCACATCCAGCAGTGAAACAAAAGGGTAGGGCACGTCTCCGTTCACTTGGCGCACAAAAGCGTAACTATCCAAAATCCCATCGTCTCCCCTCGCCATCTCCCGACCGGAAACCTCAGAGAAAAGACGGCAAACCAGCTCGATCCCGATCTCGATTCGCGCGTAAGGGGCAGCCGATCCTGGACCCCAAGTCGTCGACGTCAGCCCGCGCTACCGCCAACTCAACCGCTCAGCTCGATCCTCTAACGGCGGGCGGACGTGCTTCACTCACACGAGGACGTTGAGTCAACCCGCAAACCGGGATCCGACATCCCCACGGACCGATACAGACGATGGTTTGCATGTATCGAAGCCATCGGCCAACCTTGTTGAGGGCAGGATACAGGTGATATCTGTTCGCAATGTCAGAAGGCCGAGACGGCGACACAGCAAGGCGGAAAGGAAAACACTCAGATGCCTGACAGCAGCAGCATCGACCTATCTTCTCGACCTTGTCGTCATTTTATGATAGGAGATTAAACTTGTCGATACTCTAGCCCATCAGTTAGTACGCAAACCCTAAAGACGCGGATGGGAATTCAAACGGCATTAGAGATGATGGAGATTCCCGCGGCCCCGGGACAGGCCGTCCTGATGGGTCTGTGTCACTTGAGAGTTGAGACGTGGCTGAAGCCGCTCACGTTGGCAGATCGAACGCTTCGAACACGCAGTTCAGGTATAGGAGATCAGACACAGTTGCCGTTAGCAAGCGGTCACAGAACATTCAAGACTCCTTGACTTCCTCACGCAGGAGTCGTCGAGATTCGCCTGCACCAGACGGTTCACTCACATGACACATCACATGTTGGCTCACGAGTGGCAACTCTTTGTACTTTTGGTAGCCATGTTCGCGACCCATATAATCTGCCCGCGTGAGTTAGCGAATGCCAAGCGTGTCAGATTTCAGAATCAGATATCCCGCTCAGCTGGGGCAAAGATGCGCAACAGTTCAACATTCGACCGAAGCATCTCGTGATATTTCGACTTCCGCGGTACGAGACGCAAAGAGCTGATCCCAAAGGGCTCTCGAGCCCTGAACTGGTGAGGAGCCGAACCGGAAGAGGACAGACAGCACGGGACTCGGCATATATAACACACGCTTGCTTTGACCACCTACACCTTCACGAGAGAAACCCTTCGGCCTGTAAGAACAATTTCTCCTTTTCTTCTTCTTTTTTTTCACTCCCTTCCTCCTTTTCGAACCGGCGTTCGTTCCGTCGGGTCAAAAGCCGCGGTTACTACTTTTTCTTTATCGCAGCCGCCCACCTTTGTGGCCACGCCGCCGTGAAAGGGGGCGCAGGCCCAGTCTCCCTTTCCGAAAGGGTTTCCGTCGAGAAAGCGTGCGCGACCGTTCGGTGGACCACAGCGACGTTTCTGAAAGCGCGGTGCCTTTCGAACGGTCCCTTTTGTGTTTGTGCGGTTCCGTCATCGACACAGAGGTGTTGATTTACATGTATTCCACGGCCTATGTTATTGCCTTGGGCGCCCCTTTGATTCGCCCCTGTACCATTGTGAATACCCCACAAACGGCATCGAGTAGAATTGAGCTATTCAAAGCATCGTAGGCATACGGATTCGACACGGCACGGGTTGACCGTTGTTGTGTCGCTTCTCAAGCCGACTCGGAGAAGCGCACGTCCCCGAGGGTATAAACATGCCCATGTCGCTGCCTCATGCTCTCGCACAGGGCAACTTGAAACCACAGCCGTTCTAGCATCACGACCGAGCTCCGACTCATCACGGTGTCGCACCTACAAGACTTTCACTCACTCACGTCCTTTTCAGGCCTTTGAGCACCGACTCACAGCCCACCAGGTCTAATTCAGAACTCACCCACTCCGCGTCCATGTGTGGGTTATCAGCCATCTTCCGGCGTCGCGCCGTCCAGCCGAACAGGAACTCTCTTGCTCTCCTACTCACAGACCTCGAGAAAGCCCGGGTGCACATCTGGCAAAAAGAATACGACGAGGCCGACAAACTCGCCGACGGAGTCGCCGGGAAGGCCAGGTGGCAATACAAGAATTACGCCCTCGCAAAAGTAGCACAAGACATCAGTGAAATGTGTTGCAGGACGAGGTTGGATTTAAGCCCCTTGTCCTTGTTCACGGACAGTGAAAGTCAGGCTGAGATAAATCGGCTTCACCACGAAGCGCGTCGCGAGTACAATAAGATAGTAAGGCAGGGGAGCAGGTGAGGGTCTGGTATCTCAGCTGGGCGGTCCTCCGATATCTTAGGATCTTGGAACGGTGTTTACTGCGGTTTCTGTGAGGCGGTCGGGACTGGTTTCCTCGGGCGGTGTTTGACTCGTTTCATATAGATTTTTGGTGTTTCTCTCAATTTCTCGATCCTCTCTGCCTTCTGTATTCTTGCTTCGACTTCAGTTGATAGTTTCCATATTCGTGTCGTCACGTCAAATGCAGGTGTACGGTCTTCAGCAACCACCAGAGTTCAAGACCGCGTCTGACCACGCATGCAGGGCATCAGCTAATGACTCATGTCAACCACTCTGCCCGTTCAATAGTCTCCAAATGAGAATCATCAAGTATCCACCAGGCAAAGTGCAAATGCAGTCCTCGGGGCGCTGGTTCATCCCCGATCGTGACGACACCCAGCCCGAGCTCTGCGTCGAAGCCTCCAGATTGAGGCCCTCATTCACAACTGCCTCTGCTGAGCCTCCGCCCCGACTCCTCCCACCTTCCGTTCCGCGCATTCGCACTCGCGAGCGGATACCAACAGCCTGTCGCGAGCTTGCACGAGACACTGTAAGCAAGGAGCCTGCGCCGGACTCGGTAGCCGCATGTGGCTGATGACCCGGATGTATGTTTCACTGCGGAGGCCGCCAGGCACACGGGTGCCGGCGACGACTACGCATGGGTTTCGGAGGGGAAGAGGCTGTAGACTGAAGTAGAGATGGCGGCCCAGGACGTGCGTGCTGGGGAGAAGAGCGCGGCGAGGGGGAAAACAGGTTTTCATATACCGCAGGGCTGGCCTTGGGGATCGAGGCGCCAGGCGGCCGCAGTCGAGATGTAACGTCGGCGGACGGCAGTCGAGTCTGCATGCACGTGTCTGCCGTCGAAATGGAAGAGCAGCAAGCAACTTGTATCAAGTTGTATGTAGGGGACGCTTCGGCTCCCACGCTCCTCCCACTCGGCTCCTCCCTCTCACGCTCCGCTCCCGGCCTTCCAACGTAGCATCGACTTTTGCACAGAAATCGCGGCCTTTGGCGGGGACGCATCTCGGTGAATGGCAGCCAAAAAGGCGCGGGCAGGGCTTCAAACCCCCCTCTCCCCAGGCGGGTCGCCCTATCGAGACTGTAGGCCGGGCCTAAGGCGAGTCTGTCCGAAACGGGCAATAAGGTCTGTCGTGGGGTGCCGTTCGTTGTGTCACTGGACGGACGCCTCACTCCATGTCTTGGGATCGGGGGCTGGCAGGGCCTCACTCCGCGATCCCCCTTGGGGCCTCACGAGGCTCGATTGCTCTCCTCGATGACCCAGCTTCGAGGGCGTGCGGGAGAGGCAGCTCGCTTAGGCGGCTCGCATAGGCAGCCCCCTTCCCGACTTTAACTTCCTCAGACCAGATATAGTTGCCTTAGGCCCGGGACGCATTGCCAGGCTGAGCCGCCTTAGTCCGTTCCAGGCGAGACAGAGACGCCTTACTGCCTGGCAGGAAGCGCTGCGGCCCCGTCGCCTCGCTCTCGTCAAACTTCTGTGGCGTTGAGCTTTGAACCCTTTGGGCTAGCATCCGCGATCCTAAATGGGGGGGCGTGCCTCCTTTCGTACCACTCCGAAGACGTCCGTCACATGT
This sequence comes from Cordyceps sp. RAO-2017, assembly GCA_002591385.1. Taxonomy (NCBI): domain Eukaryota; kingdom Fungi; phylum Ascomycota; class Sordariomycetes; order Hypocreales; family Cordycipitaceae; genus Cordyceps; species Cordyceps sp. RAO-2017. Next base: position 14,098 of record NJEV01000250.1, on the reverse strand, counting down.
GTCTAGCTTCATCTGTTGTCGGACGACGTCTATCAAGTGAGTTGATCGTCTCTCATAGGAACGCGGCTCCTGAAAGAGCCGATCATGGTGCGTGTATTTCTGGCATTTGTCATACCTTCTCTCACACTCCCCCCCCTTTGACTAACTAGCTTTCTGTTTCCATCTCCGGCCGCAGTCAACATGGGTACGAACGCGACAAGGCGTCTTGTTCTCATGCCGGCAAAAGCTTCCCAGGCCGCGTCGTGCCTGCGGGACCGCCTGCGAGAGAGGAGAGAGCAGGGGAGGGCGTGAGGAGATTGATAATCTGCTCCTCTCTCCGATCCATGACGTACAACGTCGCACGAACAAGGTTCATCCGGTCCTGGGCTCCAGCGCGGGTAACGCGATTTGCCTTGGCTGCTTGTGAAAGGGGAGGACACAGCTGCTTGTTCCAGCGATGCCTCGACTCGCCCCTGAGGGAGCACCAGATGTCAAGTGTCGACGCAACGGCCCGTCTGGACGGCCGGTCTTGCCCTTCGACACGTGCACAGAGCCATGGGCCGGCCAATGTGACGTGGGCAGGACCGCTGCTGCATGAGGCCGATGGCGTGCGGCCGTCACTCTCATCTATCCAAGATATTGTCCTTCCGCTTTGGGGGGACCGGCTCCATGCAACCGTCAGCGGCCAGTGCTCGGAGTCGTCACATCGTGGGGACCAAGGGCCTTCGTAGGGTTTGGCCATGTTTCTGCGGGACTGAATGACTGGAATGTCCCGCTGCTTGAACCAGATGGCCATCTTTCGTCCGTTTGTTCTCCCCCTTTTCAGTCCCTGTCCCTGTTCAAGCTCCATGTCTCTTTTGACGTCTATTTTTTCACAGACTTTGGAAGCATAAAGCCTAATGCCACCTTCTGGGGTCTCCTTGATCGGTGTCAAGGCCAAGAGTCCCGAAGGAGAAGAAGGTCGGTTAGCCACAAGCTTTGCAGCTACACCACGTCCCACCCTCATGCTGCCTAGGCGCACGCGCGTCTTCGACCTCGGCCCCTTAGTCTAGCAGCCTTCCCCAAGGGGACGAAGAGTCGAGCGCCTCACTCGTCAGGCCTCGTCCGTAAGGGGCCGGCGGCGCAGCACGGTCGTGGTGTAACGTCTCCCTACCGCTTCCTCTGGGCTCCCAGGGCAAACAACGGACATGCCAGCCAGGCCGGTCTTTGTCTCGAAGCAGGAAGAGGCGTTGCCCTCCCCCCAACCTTGAGCGTAGTTTCATGTGTAGGATCGAGTCACCTGCTTTTCCGGCTGTCCTCTTGCTGGCCGTCGTCCAAGCCGCCCGTCGTCGTACCGGTGTGAGAGGAGGGGGGGAGGAAGTCGTAGTCTCGGCCTGCCTCGACCTTGGAGCTACCTCTGCGTCTCCGTCATCGTGGCGGCACCGTTTGGACACACCGTCGGGGAAGGAGGGCACCGTCTGGCCATGGCCTGTCCCTGTAGAGAGCATTGTGTCCGTGGCTGGAGTGAAGAATGGAGGGAGATAAGGACGGCCGGACGCACCCGCTGAGAAGGTTTGCTTTGCCGTTCTGCATTTCCTTTTGGGCAAGCTTCTGCGACCTCTGCTGTGCGTCTTTTCCCGCAAGCCTTTCTCGTCTCTCCGATCCGCATACAAAAGGAACTCCGCTCGATCTGATAGTCGGACGGCTGCCGTTCTATCCCGTGCGCTGGGCATGGCCGAGAAGTGAGCCAAGTTGGAAATTCCCGCGCACTCGACAGAGCCACTGCAAGGCCTGAGATCGATTCTTCACCGGCACTGGGCGCTGGTGAGGCCGGTATCGTGGAGTCTTGCTTCGCTTGATCGAGGCGCCCCAGATAAAGAAGGGCAAGAAGTCGCAAAAGAGCTTGATCTCGTCGTCGCCTTCCCCCTCTGCGCCTTCCTTCCTGGCTGCCTTCCTTCCTCGCAGCCTTCCTTCCTCGTCATCGATCAACAAGCACCGGCTTCGCTCTTTCCCGCCCTGGACGGCGTAGCAACGCAGAAAAGCCAGTCATCCATCTTCACGAAAGAGTCGTGACAGCTTCATCCGTCTTCTCCCTTCAGATCTCATTGCCTTCAGCCTCCTCATTGCTGCTTCTCGGACCGGCCTCGAATCTGCCACCAATCTCCTTCCAGCGCCAACTCCTCTCCTCTTTCGTCCGCCGCAGTCCTCACGCTCACGCCGTCATCGCCATGGCTGGTGGATCAACTCACGATGCCGCTTTCGTCGCCAAGCTCGACCGGCGGACGCGCCACAACGAGAAGCTGCTGCTCTACTTCATCCTGTCAATGCTCGCCATCCTTCTGTTCTTCACTCTGCTCCATCTTGCGCGTCGGCCTGGCGGCCGGCAGGAACAAGAGGGCGAGAAGCCGTGTGTCGTGACGCGCCTTTCCCGGTAAGACGAGTCCTTGCAAGCGGCCCTCTCTTGGTTCGGTCACGGCGAGCTCGACGTTCTGACACGCGTCTCCCGGTCTTGTAGAAGCATCAGGAGTGTGACGCTGCGCAGCGCCTGGGGCCTTCCGTCGCTCGGCCACGTCATTGTCGTGGGAGTCTACGTCGTCGTCAACCTCGTAATCGCTTTTGCTAACCTCGGCCGCGACGATTTGCCCATGATCACAAACGTGGCGTCCCGGACCGCCTGGTACGCGAAGCAACCCTCTCTTCCCCTCTCACTCTCGAGCTCCCCCGTTCCTTGGCTCGTCGGCCCGTCGAGATGCTGACGAGAGGGGCGAAAAACGCGGCAGGCTCGCCATGGGCAACCTCATCTTCGTCGTCCTCCTCGCGCTCAAGAACACGCCGCTGGCCTTCCTGACGGCCTGGTCGTACGAACGGCTCAACGTGCTCCACCGGGTGGCGGGCTACACGACGGTGGCGCTTGTCGTGATACACGCGAGCTGCTACTCGTCGTACTTCGTGCGCGGCGGCCGCACCGAGGTGCTGCGCAAGGCCGAGCAGATCTACGGCATGCTGGCCGGCATCTCCTTCGTGCTCCTGGCCGTGGCCGGCGCCGTCGTGCGCCGCTGGTGGTACGAGCTCTTCTACTACCTTCACGTCACCTTCTGGATCGTCGCCGTCGTCACCCTCGGTCTCCACCAGCCGGACCTGGGCGAGAAGGCCGTCGTCGTGACCGCCCTGGTCGGCGCCGGCTGGGCCCTTGACCGCCTCGTCCGCCTCGCCCGCTTCGCCATCTACTGCCCCAACAACCGCGTCGAGCTCGCGCCGCTGCCCAACCGAGGCACGCGCGTGACGCTGGCCAAGGCGCCCGCCGGTGCCGTCTCGGGGAAGCACTGCTTCCTGTGGATCCCCGGCATCCGCGCCTGTGAGGCCCATCCCTTCACCGTCGTCGCCCTCGACCCCCTCGAGTTTGTCGTCTCGTCGTGCGACGGCTTCACCCACGACCTGCACCGCTATGCCCTGTCCCACCCGGGCTCGTTGCGCAGGGCATCGGTCGACGGCACCTACGGCACCGTGCCCGACCCCGCCGCCTACGACACCGTCGTCCTCGTGGCCGGCGGCACCGGCGCCAGCTTCACCTTTGGCGTCGCCCTCGACATGCTCCAGAAGCTGCGCGACGGCGAGAGCAAACACGTCGTCTTCGTATGGGCCGCCAAGCACAGCTGTGAGTGACCGCCTCCCCCGACGCACACGCGAGAGGCAGAAGCACTGACCAGCCGTGGCGCCGTCAGCCCATCTCGATTGCTTCCAGGACCACCTCGTCACGCTGAGGAACGACAGGCGTGTCTCGATCAGCTTGTTTGTCACGAGACAGGCCGAGCCACCGACGGGCCCGTCCAGCGCGGCGCCGCAGCCCGCCGACGGCACCTCGACGCGGACGACGGGTGCCGACGCCGAGAAGGGCCCGGTCCCCAGCATCCGGTCCCAGGACTCGGGCCTCTCGATGGGCTCCGAGAAGGCGTCGCCGGCCTGCCGGGCCACGCCCTCGACGACAGCCATCGAGGTGCAGCCGCAGCCGCAGCGGCGGCCGGCCCACATCCACGGCATCCCGATCGCGTACGAGCGGCCCGACGTGCCGGCCCTGGTGCGCGCCGCCCTCGCGCAAACACCGGCGCACCGGCGGGCCGTCGTCCTCGGCTGCGGCCCCGGCGCGCTGATGAAGCAGGTGCGCAACACGACGGCCGCGAGCATCCGGCCCGAGGGGCCCGGCGTGGAGCTCCACTGCGAGCAGTTTGGCTGGTGACGCCGTCTTTCTCTCTTTCTCTTTCTTGGTCTTTCCTCCATTCTTCCTGTATATATCTCTGCGGCCTCGCAGCTTGCAACTATTTGGATACCGCCCGGCGTCGGCAGGCCCGGCGGGCGCCGCGCAGACGGGCGCCAGTGGAGGAGTCACGGCGCGACGGGGGCGAGTAGAGAGAGCATAGTTTGTCGAGCAAGCTACGGTCTAACGGTGTGCTTGGCCCGCCCGCTGCACAGAGTCTTATCGTAGGGCGCCGGGGATGCGAGTCCTCCGACGGCGCCGCGGCCCCGGACAAGCGGCCGCCGTGAAGCCTGCTGCCTGCTCGTCTCTGCAGGGCAGAGGGCGGGCGGGTAGCGGCGACGCATCGCTGCTTCGCACGTGTGACGACGCCCTTGGCGGGCGGGCGGTGGCGGAGACGGCTTGGTTGGCCTTACTACTCTAGCCTCGTCCCTCCCCCGTTTTTTTGGTATTACAAGTTCATCAGCATCCATTCGTGGCGGCATTAATTATGATAAGCATGTACAGCTGGCTGGTCGGCCGCGGGCCCTCCAGCGCGGGTATCGTTGGGTATAGTGTATCGCAGCGAAAGCAGGCCGCCGGCTCCTCCCATGTATGCGCGCGGTCCGGACACGACGGCCGTGCGGGTGGGCACGCCAGACCCCGAGAAACATAACCTCTTTTTACCTTTGGCTCCTCGCTCAACAGCAGAGCCATCCCTCAAGTTGACTGGACCTCTCCCCCCGGACGCAGGAGGGACAGAAAGTGTCAAGAAAACCATCACGGCGGTCGTGGCGAGCTCGCGGCGCTGCCCTCGCTGTGCTCCGCGTCGGCCTGCTGCGACGACTTCCGCGACCCCGCGGCAAACTTGGCTCCCAGGCCCCGGGATGCCCTGTGGAAGAAGCCGCTGGTCTTCTCCCTCGCCCTCCTTCCGTAGTTGTTTTTGTAGTGGTCTCGGTGCCTGTCGGCGACGGCCTCGTCCACCGAGCGCTCGTCGTCCTGCAGCACGCGCCGCACGTCCGAGCACGGGTCGACGAGCCGCCTCGCGTCCCCGCTCAGCTCCAGGAACAGCGGGTACACGACCAGGGCGACTTGCAGGGCGATGATGACGATGAAGGCCGTCCGCACGGAGCCGCCCGTGGAGATGATGCCGTACATGACGAAGGGGAAGAAGGCCGGCCCGGACCCTCCCATGGTGATGAAGGCGGCCGCACGCTTCGTTCGCAGGCCCTGGCCCCGCAGGCCGATGGCGAATATCAGCGGCCAGGTGGGGCCCTCGGCGAAGAAGAAGAGGGTGACGGGCACGCCGAGCAGATCGGGATTGGCGGGCCGCAGCACGACGGGGAGGAGGGCGAAAAGGAAGCTGAGGGCGACGCTGATGGTGAGGTAGGTCCGCGGCTGCGGCAGGCGAGGGTGCTTGGCCGAGAGGTAGCAGAGGTAGCCGACGAGAAAGCGCGAGAGGGCAAAGACGGTGTGCCCCACGAGGAGGTAGTCGGGTATCGAGATGGCGATGCCCGGCGGCCTGTCCGGGTCCTGCGCGGAAGACGAGCGGCCGACGCCGACGACGGCGCGCGTCGTCCGCCGCGGATGGCTGGGTAGGATGCCGACCATCAGCTCTCGGAAGAAGATGCTGTTGCTCTCCTGGGCCGCGACGTAGGTATACTGCGCGAACACAGCCAGCACCAGGCACACGGTCCGCAGCTGCAGGCCGCCGAGGCTCCGTTTCTTCGGATCAATGGGCAGCTGGCTCGCCGAGAGCTCGAGCTCGTCGTCGCTGACCTCGGGAAGGGGCATGTAGTAGAAGAAGAGGCCGAGGACGACGCACAGCAGGGTGATGCCCAGATAGGTCCACTGCACGTTGATGAGCGTCATGCTGTTCGACATGTTGTCCTGGGCGATCCCCTTGAAGAAGATCTTGTCCGCCAGCAGGCCGCTGAGGACGCTGCCGACGGCCTGCACGCCCTGGGCCAGGAGGAGTCGCATCTCGCCGTACTCGGGCGGGCCGCAGAGGATCATGAAGGCATTGGCGCCGACCTCGAGCACCGAGAGCCCGAAGCCGACGACGAAGCTGCTGAGCATGAAGCCGCCGTACGAGTTGGTCACTGCCGAGGGCCAGAAGATGATGGTGCCTATGCCGTAGATGCACAGGCCGACGATGAACGTAACTTTGAAGCCGCCCACGTTCTCGGCATCCACCTTCTCGTGGCGCTTCGAGCGGTTGTGCTCGTCCCGGCGCAGGATCCACTCGCCGACCAGCAAGGGGCCGAAGAAGTAGCCGCCGCCAAAGTAGGCGCTCGTCAAGCCGAGCGTCTGGGCTGGCGTCATCCGGTTCACGGCGGCGACGGCATTGTTGAGCGTGTTGAGCAGGCCGTACGAGAAGCCCCAGAGGAAGAAGAGGATGGAGACGATGGTGCAGTACTTGAGGGACTCTGCGGCATTGGCCTTGAGCATGCTCTTAGGCTTCCTGATATTGACGAAGCCGAAGTAGACTCCGTTCTCGGCCGTGGCGTTGGTGGAGACGGTGCAGTTTGTGCGGGCACGAGTCGCCACGCCGGCGGTAGGCCGCGGCGGGTCGCTCCCCAAGGAAGCGGTGCGCGCGGCGGTGAAGAAGTCGACGGCGCTGACGGGCGCCTCGACGTCTTCCCCGTCGACCCGCACCGGCTCGAGCGCAACGGCAGTGGGCGGGGGCGGCGGGAGGGCGACGCTCGCTCGGTTGCGCGACAGGGGCATTTCGGAGTCGCTCGGGCCCTTGGACTCGCCGCTCGTCCGGGTGCCGTCCGGGTCGTACAGCATGGAAGGCAGGAGCTTGAGGATCAGGGGCTTGAGGGTCGGGACGCAGGCGCAGGCCATGCCGACGTTGACCTCGACGGCGCTCCACATGAGAGACAGGGAGGCGTTCCAGGCGAAATCGGCCTGGCCGCCGAACCTCGACTCGGGATCGGATGAGGTCCCCGTGGGCACGTCGGTGATGGCGCGCTGGAGGTAATAGATGCGGACGACGTCGACGATGGTGACGAAGATGCCGAGCGTGAAGGTCAGGACGAGGATCGTCTTCTGCCGAGACGGCAGACGCATGCTGGTAAGGACGGGGATGGGCAGGGCGAGGATGGCCAGGTCGGTGACGATGTTGACGGGGGCGGCGCATATGAACTCGGTAAGAAGCGGGATGCACGTCGAGCTCTGGGAGAAGTCGGACATCCAGGCGGCCTGGACGGGGCTACATTGGAAGATGTTCATAAAGGTCAGGACGATTCCGGACACGTTGACGACGACCAGAGTGGCCCACGAGGCGTAGCGCAGGACGACCTGGGTGTTCTTGGCAAGGCGCAGATAGAAGATTAAGATGCTGGTCTTGGTGGCCATCAGGGCCGGGTTCTGTGCGAGGGCGTCAGCGGCGCGTCCGGGGCTGGGCGCGACTTGGCCTACTTACGTATAGGATGGAGAAGACATATTCGCAGTGGCGCAAGGTGCTCAGGTCGTGCTGGGAGATGTCGGCGTCGTGCTTGCCCAGGCCGTTGACGGTGCCGAGATCGATGGTGAAGGAGAGGAAGAAGGCGATGAGCCAGGCGAAGATCATAACCCTGTCATCCCACGAGACGTTGTGGACGACGAAGTGGCGGCAGACGATGCGGGCACCGACGAAGGCGGACGAGAGGACGAGCGTGGCGGTCGTGACGGCGAAGACGGCGGGCCCACGATTTGGCGCTGGGGCATCCGAGCCACTGGCATCGACGTCCATGGCCCCTCGGACATTGAGGGCATGGGGAGGTGCGGCGACGGCGGCCGAGGCTGGCGTTGGCGGCGGGACGGCGACGGTGAGCGTGCGGGTGTGTTGATGTGCGGCGCAGGAGAAGAGCAGGCTAGCTTGGGCTGGCCGGGATCAGAGCCATGGCTTCGGTGGGCGCTGAAGAGAGGGAAAAAACGAGGCGGGCGAAGATCGGACTGAGGTCGCGGTAGGCACGCGCAGGCGGCTAACAATTGCCGAGGCGTCGTGAGAGCTGAGTAGGCGCGGGGAAAAGGGAAGCGCGTGGCTGGACCGAAAAAAAAAAAATTAAACACGAATTGCTGCGCGAGAGATGGACGTAGGTATCGAAGCAGCGGCGCCGACCGTTGAAGCCGGCCGGGGCGGCGGCATAAACAAGGTTATCGGTAGCACGGAATAGCCAAAGGGGCCGCGGTCAGGGCGGCAAAAAAAAAGGGGAGGAGGTGAGAATGGCGGAGGAGAGGAGGCAAGGAGCCGAGCAGGGAGAGGGGAGAGAGAGGTGAAGTTCCAGCCCTGCGCGTGGACGGGCGGAAAGCAGCGGGGGCTGGGCCCGCGATACATGCATCCGTCCGCCTGGAGCTGTGCGTGCATACATAGATGGAGAGAAAGGATGACAGCAGGCATGGGACACAGTGAGTGGGTAGAGTGGGCGCACAGGGCACGAGGCCGGTCGGCGATGCTGGCCGCTCATTACCCCGTCCTTGGCGCCGGACTGGCGGAGCGGAGTGAGGGGGCAGCGTCGTAGGGCCAGGGCCAGGGGCAGGCAGGCCAGGGCGGGCCAGCGGTGCGCCAAGGCCGAATCGAGAGCAGCGGACGAGGGAGGACTCGAGTTGGGGGTGGTGGAGCGGGCGTTGAGCACATGGTCTTGCCGCGTAGCGTCGTTGGTGGCGTGTGGATAGAGTAGGTAGGAGAAGACGCCTTCGTCTATGTATGTCTATAGAGAAGCCGTCAGTCCAGCGATCGAGCGAGAGGGAGAGCAAGAGGGGAAGAGAAGGTACAGAGAGGACAGAGAGGACAGAGAGGACTGTGCTCGCCCGCGCACGGCCAGGCCACGATGGCATGCTGGCGGCGGCGACGACGACGACGACGTCCATCAGTGCACACCCCCCAGCGTCACAGCATGCCTAGCAGCGGTGCGACAGCCGAACAAGAAGCCGTCGGCGGCGGAGGAGCCTTTGCTGACTCTGCCCTTCATCTCGGCAGCGGGGCCGTCGTGGGCGGGCGGGCAGCTGCTGATCCCGCCTGGGCTGGAGGCGGCGGATGAGGCGGCGGCCAAGCAGTTTCAGCTGGGCGGCTTTGATGAACCATCGTGGGGGTCCCCCGTCTCCGCCCCGGGCCGACGGTCGATGACTAAGGAAGTCGTCGCGCGATGACGATGACGCTGCTGCTGCTCGTGGTGGTGATGGAGATGGTGGTGACGGAGATGGTGGTGGTGGTGGTGGTGGTGGTGATGAGGATGATGATGATGTTGGGCAGGGTTCCTTCGAGCTTGATTTTTCTCGTGGTGGGAGGAGAGACAAAGAAGGGGGAGGTGGCCGAGGCCTCTCGCACTGTACAGCCCCTACGACGGAGGTACTGCAGTACATACTGCGAGTAGGTACATATAAAGGTACACACAGTTACAACACACTTACACCCCGCCCATCCACGTGACCAAGATCTCTTCGTCTGTCTAGGACTCTAGGTACAGTACTTTGTCATCTCAGATCTGCCTCACTCTCCCGGTCTCCCCCATTTCTTCGACTCCCTCTTTTCGACTCACTCTTCATTTCACTTGAGCATTCTCTCGTCTTCCACGATTCTGCGGACGCAAGCTACCGTCACATCGCTGCCGTACGCACATACATACATGCGCAAATCAACACCCACACATGGGACTCGAGGCAGGAATTGGACCAGCGGCTGGGCGCAACAAACAGGGAGCGCGGAAGAGACAGGCTGCTGCGGGCCGGGCCACTCGCAACTCCTGGCTTGACTGACCGCCGGAACCGCCTGTTTCTCGGCCTGCGGCTCCAGAAAATGATAGATGACCGAAAGGCCCTGCCACGGCGCCCCCATTGGTCTTGGCCTATTCGTACAGACTATACAGTACACACATACATATCTACGTATGTACGTATGTATGCACACACTGCTTGCATATGTATGTATATGTACATGTCTACTTGCAGATGTCCAATCATCGTCTTGCAGTCCCGTGGAAAGAGTCTTCGCCGCCGGCATAATCGCCATGCGGCCTAAAGAAAAGACACTGGCCTGGCCTCGGCCTATCATCCCTCAGTCAACCCACCCTTCATCGAACGCAGTCAGAGTGCCAGTCTCTGCACCTGTCCACGACTGTGCGTGAGAGAGAGAGAGAAACTGCCAGGCTGCTGCCAGAGTGCCAGTCTTCGCACAGTATCCTAGCTGTTTACCGCACGGCCCTTTGCCGCCCAGATCCCCACGCGCGCACTGTGCGAGGCAGCGCCCGCCATGCCGCCGCGGCAAATGCCGGCCGCAGCCCGGGCGGCGACATCAAAGCGCCCGGCCGAGCTGCCGCATAGGGCCGGCTATTTGACCGTGATAGGTCCGGCAAATAGCCTACCTCAAACCCGGGACGCCTGGCTGTCTTCCTTCCCCTACATACATACATACATACAGCCTACAGACAGGACCTACATACACAAGGTAAGGTACATGCCGCCAATACATGCACATGTACATACTATCTCTCGGCTTCGCTATACTTTATTGTCTATGCCCTGATAGGACAACTACCGCTTCGCACGACAGAACCAAAAATCCACTCAGGGTCTAGCACTCAGGGTACGACTCGTAGTTTATCTCTTTTTATCTTTTTTTTCTCTCTCCCCTCTCTCGTGAGCAATTTCCTTTCCTCCACCGGCACTCCGTGCGACCGTGAGATCAACATCGACGTCGTGGTTCTCACATGCAGGTAAGACTTCATTTTCCGAGATCCAACTTGGCACCGCCGCACATGCAGGTTCTTTTTTTGCGTAAAGACAGATCAGGGGAGGACAGGCCATGCCATCCACGAGGCAAGCGGCAGCGGCCAGGTCGACGACGAGCAAAGCCGTCCAGCTCCGTTCGCTGACGACATGGAGAGTGCATACATACATACGATATTGGCCTTGTAGGGATGTATGTAGATTCACTCCGCAGGCCGTGCGCCCCTCTCCCCCGCCGGCCGTCCGAACGCTAGCCAGGCCCTGGCAACCCTCCCGGTTCTGGTCTGTGGCCTTGCCACCTCTCCGCTCTTTCGGCTACGTGTCTAGGCCCTCGATCCTGCTTCTTGCCCACGCTGATGCCCGCGTGCCGTCAGACATCTCGCCGACCTCTTGATACGTGTTCGGATCCGCTGCTCCTCTGGCTCCGCCCTCGGAACTGGCGGAGGCGGTTGGTGAGTGAAAGCCGCGCCTCCAGCTCTCATTGAAGGGCCTCGATCTCGTTTCCCCCGCCACTTCCACGCTGCTTCAGGGATCAGCCGGCTTTCGGCTCTTGGCGCGTTTCGTGGCGGACGCCTTAGCTTTCTTGGCCCCCGTCTCTTCGTCATTCCCCCTTGACATGTCTCTCGCCTTGTACATCATACACATATATCCCACGGGCTACGGCCCTTGTCGCTGACCTCCAAACCCCACTGCAAGCTCGACCGAGCTGGTAAAGTTTCCTGCATATACATACATGACTTGTTCTCGCATCGAAATTTTCAACTTCTTCTTTGTGTGCGCGATATTCACTGCAGTTGGACAGACCGGCTTGCCGCGGCTATTCCACATCATCACCGGTGCCGTTCCTACGTGAACTTGGCAGTCGGTCTCCAAGGCTTCATACCATGTTATGCGTGCCCCCTTACCCGTGCTTCCTCTTCGCAAGAGAGCAGACGAGTCTCATCAGACTCCCCTTCTCGACCATTGCACCACTCCCGAGGATACAGCTTGGACTGTTTACATAATAGGATGCGGAGTGGGCAGTGTCCGCGGTAGTATCAAAGTGACCTCGCAAACATCCGCCGCTTTGGGCCTGGCTCGAGCTCGAGTAGATGTTAACTCAGGCCGGGCCCGTGCTGGAGACATTTTTGCTCCATTCAGATGTCCAAGCCACGTGAGCCATTATTGTCATCAACATGGCCCTCCCTCTCTGTCTGTCTCTTGCATCTCGGCATGTAGCTAGTTAGTCAAGGCGGCCTTCATGCCGCCGAAACGCCTTGGAACATATAGACGTAGTATCGTGTTTGAGACTCCCGACCACCATCGAGGGCACCTCCAGTCATTCATGGGGACTCCATCCGCCGTAGTGGGCGAGAGAAAGGCATCCCCAGTGGGCCATCGGGCCAGGCGTGAAAGACGTCGGCGAGCCGGCGCGTCTTCCTATAGATACGCGTAGCTTACCCCTTGGTCAGGCCGGGGTCTTGTCCATCGAGTTGGAGAGCCAGGGCTCGGCCTGGACGGGTTCCGACTCGATGCCTTCTACTTTGCCATCCAAAAGGCCCTGGACATCGATCTTGGGCCCCTTGTAGTTCTTGCGTCCGTCAAAGATCCAGGTGAGGCCGGCGATGAGGAGGATGACGCCAAAGGCGACGATGCAGTAGTTCATGTTGCTCGCCGTGACCGGGAGCCTGGGCGGGAAGACGAACAGCACCGTCGTCAGGATCGTCCACAGGATGCCGACCTGCTCGCCGTCAGCATCCGTTTCTATCCCAGCATCATCACGCCCTTCTGCCCCCCCCCCCTCGGTCCCGCAACACCTTGTCGTGAAAAAGGCGAGGCTAAAAGAGGAAAAGGGAGAGAAAGAAAATTCATCTCACAATGTTGGCGGCCCAGCCCAGCGGCTTCGGCAGCTTGAAGGAGCGGCTGTCCGGCAGCAGGTCGCGGCCGCGCAGCAGGTGGACGGCCGGGGGGATGGCGTAGGTGAGGCCGAGGGAGACGACGGAGGCGGCCGTGATGGCGTTGAAGGTGCTGCTGGAGCCGAGGAAGATGCAGCCGAAGACGACGACCCAGGCGGCGGTCCAGAGCAGGGCGTTGAGCGGCACGCCCAGGCGCGGGTGGACGCGGGCCAGGAGGTGGCTGAAGGGCATGCCGCGGTCGCGGGCGAAGGCGTAGCTCATCCGGCTGCTGGCGCACATGAGCGTCGTCAGGGTGAAGACCATGCCGACGATGGGGAACATGAGCAGGCACGCGCTGCCGGCCTTGCTCTTGGTGGCGTCCATGTAGATCTGCAGCAGCGGGCCGTAGCTGGCGTTGATGACGCGGTCCATGTCGCGGACGCAGAAGAGGAGGCAGCTGAGGAAGACGAAGCCGGTGCCGACGCCGATGAGGATGCAGTAGATGAGGATGCGCGGGCCCTGGACGTGCGGCTCGGGTATCTCCTCGATCATGTGCGCCGTTGCGTCGAAGCCTGGAGATGTGTGTGTAAGTAAATACATACAGACATATATGTGTGTATATATATATATGTATATATAAATAGATATAGATATATATCTTCTCGCCGTCTGGAAGCCTCTCCCGCCATCTCTCTCTCTGTATTTCCCCTCCGTCTCGCCGAGAGAAGCAAAAAAAAAAAAAAAAAACGTACC
>NJEV01000025.1:0-63961 GCA_002591385.1 Cordyceps sp. RAO-2017 | reverse complement strand
ACGGCGTCGCGGCCCGCCTCGTCCGCGGCCGGGACGAGCGCCAGCGTCTCCAGCCACGCCGCGCACTTCATCTCGCCCGCGTCCGGGCGGCACAGGGGAAGCATCGAGTCCGTCGCGGCGCCTCGGACGGGGCGCGAAGCCCGCCCGGCCTCGCCGTCGGTCCGCAGGAAGGGCGACAGCCTTGTCGGCGTTCGGAGCGCGCGGGCGCGATCAACGGCGCTGGCGGGTTGCCGGTGGCAATGGCCTTGGGGGACGCGCCACAGCTGGCGGTGAGGATAGATACTGGCGGTCTCTGCTGCATCGACTGTTTTCTTTTTTTTTCTTTCCCCCTTTCTCGCATAGTAGGTCGGATAGGACGAGACGTTTACGGATAGGTGATCGTGGCCATATGGCCGAGGAAGAGATGGCGAGGCCGGCGAGGAGAGAGGCGTCGACGGCTCGCGACGCTCCTTACTTGGGCCTCCCGGGCTTCAGAAGGTCGGGCAGGTTTGGCACACGTTTCAACTTGATTTGCTTCATCTGTACAAGACCAGTCGGGCAGGCGCATGAGACTGGTCCAGCCCGGGCTGGGCTTGAAGCGGTCGAGATGCCTCCTTTGCGAGTAAGAGCAGTCCGTTCCAATTGGTATCGAGGCGCCTACGCCTTTCGCGCGTGCCGCTTGCTCCCCCTCCCGCTCCTGCGTCTCTTCCTCAGTCCTTACCGTGTCTTCTGTCTTTCGAACGAGTAACAGGGCGGCCGTGATGGCGAGAAGAATGCCCAACAAATGCGCCACAACGCCGTACGGGAACGCCGGCCCCCCCTTTTTTTTTCCGTCATGGAGCCTGCAGGCTTTCCGCGTCATAACCTTTTAAACGGTAACCTCTCCGTTGCTGGTCACGAGTCAATGGCCATCGTGTCGTCTCCATCGAGATCAGCGCCCTGTGGCTCGAGCGGCACCCCCCGGCCCCTGCCGGCCAGCAGTTCCCGCCGAACCTCGGGCCCGATGGCCGAGTGGCCGTGGCTGAGCAGGAGGTCCAGCAGGGCCTCGCGCTGATCCTCGGTGACGTCTCCCTTATACCGCTGCGCAAACGCCAGCAGGCTTTGATGCCAGATGACGGGCAGCTTCGTCCTGACATCGCCCTCGCTCGACAGTCCGGCCATGGCGTCCCCCTGCTGGACGCTGGCCGGGTCGATGCTCCGGAAGCGCAGGAAGTGGAAGACGAGCGCGTCGATGACCTGGTACGGCAAGGCGTACTTCTTCTCCAGCAGCGTCTTGATGAAGATGTTGGTCGCCCCGCCGCCCTCGCTGCCCTGCGAGGCCTCTTGGGCGGCGATGTCGCACAGGCCCTTGAGCGCGGCGGCCGAGTGCAGGACGGGGATGGAGATTCTGGCCAGGACGGCGGAGATGATGTGCGCTTCCCGCAGCGTGCAGGTCCCGCTGCCGACGAGGGGAAAGAGGAATCCCTTGAAGAAGGCGGCCGGCTTGTAGAGGGCCTTCTTGAGCGAGTTGAAGAGGTGGACGTTGAGCTTCTTGTTCTCGTATATGTCCTCGCGGACCCGTTCCAGAATCACCATTTCGAGGAAGCGCTGGACGACGACGGGCTTGTGGGAGACGAAGATTCTGGTGGCCTGGTAGCAGGCGTTGGGCGTCCAGCTGTCGGGCTTGGTGAGCTCCAGGATATCCTCCCAGTGCGGCACGGTGGGCAGGATCTTGAAGGGCTTCGGCAGAGGCCCGGACTTGTAGCGGGACAGGATCTGTCCGATTCTGTCCGAAAAGGGTCAGCAGATGCTCGTCGCGAGGCCGGGAGGCGGCAGAAGATGCGTACTTGGAATAGGCCTCGACCACTTTGGGCGGCAGCTCGTATTCGTCGGGCGGCAGTCCGGCCTCCTTCCTGGCCTCGGCAGCCTCGTGGGCCGCAATCTTTTGCAGGATGAGGTCGGCCAGGTTGACGCTCTCCTCTTGCTCGGCACCCGAGGGCTTGCGATCCCAGCCGTGCTTGAGCAGGTCGTCGTCGTCGTCGGGCATGAATTTCTTGTACATGTCCAGGTCATCGGGGTCCACCTCTATCTCCTCCACCTCCTCGTCCTCGTCGCCCCAGGCCTCGTCGTCGGCGTACGTCTTGCCCTCCTCGGCGGCGGCGGCATCGTCGAAGCGCGAGTCGTAGCCAAAGGTGTCGACGACGGGCTCTGGCACGGTGGCCGCCCTCTCAGCCGCCTCCTCCTCCGCGAGCTCTCGACCGATGCGCAGGATGTTCCGAGATGCCTTGGAGTCGACGAAGCCCTCGTCGCCATCCTCGCTGGCCCTCGACTTCTTCTTCTTGCTCGGCTTGTTGCGCAGGACGCCGGTGGCCAGGATGTCGTCCTCGAGCGGGTTGTGGCGCCTGGCCTGGCGGTCGGCCATCGGCATCGTGGCTTTGGGCATGCTCTGGCGATGAGCCGTGCGGCGGGAACACAGGACAAAAAAAATCGAGTGAAGCTGTCGTTCAATTGCCCTGGCTGGATCCGATGCCTGAACGGCCCACGAAAAGTGAGGCCTAAATTTTTCGGTCCTCTAATCGATCTGCCACCCCTCACTGTCCCGCCAGGGTTTAGCGCGTTGGGCAGCGGCTCTCACCGCCCGCCCGAAGCTTGACGGCCATTTTTTCCTCCCGATTTTCCAGTGGCTAAAAAAAAGTCTTATCGCAACGGTTGTTTGTACCTTATCTATCGGGTTCGAGGTTGACGGACCGCCGACTTGAAGACGAAACGACGCACGCTGTGCCTCTGCTTCTCTCTGTCCATATAGTGTGCTTTGGTGCGAGACGGTCTGGATAACGTGAGCGCTGGTTCTGTGCGTCATTCCGCTCTTACACTGAGCGGTACCCTGGATACTGAGGCCCTGGCAAATTGCGTGCGTGTCACGTGCAACCTCTCTCTTTCTTTCCGTCTGCCCCAGGGCTCTAAAGAAGCTCGTACTTGGACTCCAAAGGGTGCGGCAGAATGCCGACCGAGTTGGAAGAAGTACGTCTCTCTGTTTTCACTCAAGCTCTAACAGACGGACAAGGGAAGAGATGGAACGCATCTTCTGCCCAGAGCGCGGGTTCCTGACTGGCCGTAACCGCAGCTCGTGGGCTTCATCGCCCATCCCAACCCTCAGATTCGCCTCGTGGCCACCGAGAACCTGGTGCCCTATTCAACGGCCGAGCCGGCGCTCTTCAAGACTCCGGACTTCAAGCCCGTCCGAAACCTCAAGCTTCTCGTCAAAGACCACCCTGTAAGACCCGTTGCTGCGCGCCGCCGGCTGCGAAGCCGCCGCTGACGGGGGCCGTGTCTCCCCCCTTTCCGCAGAAGGTAGCGGAGCATGTGCTCACGATACTCACCAACCTGTCTGGCGACCCCGAGGTCTTGCGGGAGCTTGTAACAGATGAAAAGTTCCTGGACTTGGTCTTCAGTCGTCTAGTTGTAGGCTGTTCTTCCGGTCCGCAGAGCCCTCGCGCCCTTGCTCAGTCATTAACTCGCACTCTCTCCCTGCTCAGGACCGAGAGGAGGCCAACGCCAACTTGCTGGCCATGCTGCTGGCCAACCTGGCCAAGTCGGACGACCTTCAGGGCGTGCTGCGGAAGAAGCAGCCGCCGCCCTCCGACCTGGGCTCCGACGACACCGTCCTCAACCAGCTACTGGACCTCTTCGTCAAGGGCCAGGACGGCTCCTTCAACAAGAGAGCCGACTTCGACTACCTGGCCTACGTCTTCGCCGACTTGGCCAAGCACGCCGAGGCCCGGCACTATTTCGTCACGCCGCAGCCGTATGACGGCGTCATCCCCCTGACCAAGCTCAAGGTCTTTACCGAGCACAAGTCCGACGTGCGCCGGCGGGGCGTCGCCAACACCATCAAGAACGTCGCCTTCGATCTGCCCTCTCATCCGTCCTTCCTGTCCGAGACGGGCATCAACATCCTCCCCTACATCCTCCTCCCCATCACCGGCAGCGAGGAGTACGACGTCGACGACACCATGGCCATGCTGCCCGACCTGCAGCTTCTCCCCCCGGACAAGAAGCGTGACGCGGACAGCACCATTGTCCTGACGCACGTCGAGACGCTGATGCTGCTTGCCACCACCAGGCAAGGACGCGAACTGATGCGTGAGGTCAAGGTTTATCCCATCATCCGTGAGACCCATCTCCGTGTCGACCACGATGGTGTCAGGGACGCCTGCGAGAGGCTGGTCCAGCTTCTAATGCGAGACGAGGAGCCGGACGAGACACAACGAGTGCAGGAGATCCAGGGAGATGACGACGACGAGATTGTCGAAGTTTGAGAGAGCCTCTATATGTACACCGATCCGCCCCTCATGGAGAACTCCTGATTGAAGGGGCAACAAGCGAGAGAAAAAAGGAGAAGAATCACCGCAACTGGCGAACGTGATTCACTAAAACCAATCGCCTCTTTGAGAATAAAAGAGACCCACAAATATGCTCACGCACAAAGGTCAGGGGCAAGAGCCGGACAAGGGGGTATAAAGAGATTCGTATGGCAACATTACCCTCATTAGTCGTTCCGGGTGATTACATGATAGAAAGTGATCGTGAAGCAGTCTAAGCTCAACGGTACTTCAAACAAGAACCGTGCCAACAGCAACAACCGCCTTACCAAACCGACATCGTTCACTTTGATCTGCCCTCGCCCGCATTGTTTTCGCGAACTGCGCTTCCGCCAGGCAAGACTGGCGATTCGCCAGCGGAAAGGTAGTCGATGCCCGTCAGCTCGTCGCCTGTTGTCGGTGGGGAGACGGGCGCCTGCTCTTCGGACATGGGCGGCAATGCATCCCTACGCTGGCCCTCGCCTCCTGCGCCCGGGGCAAAAGGCCTGGCTATTCCATCCGCGAGGGACGTGGCCCCAAGCAAGGGCGAGTCGAGACGAGCACTGTTGGCCGCCCCCGAGGTCCGGGACACGAAGCTGCCATTGTCTCCGAGGCCAGACATGGAGTTCTGAGAAGGCACCGTTGGCGACCGGGCCCTGTTGGACGCAAAGTTCGAATGCTTCTGAATCACCTCGATCGGTGAGAGACCTGTATCGTGGAGCTCCGCAGGCGGTGAAGTGTCTGCGTCCGTCAGCACCGCTGCTCCCAGCGCGCATCGGCGATCCTGCGGGAAACTCACCTCCCAGTTCCACCAGCTGCGTATCGGCCATCTCGTGGTGGGGGGATGGTTCGGGCGCAGGGCACGAGTGGACGGAGGAAGCAGTCTTTGCCATCTCAGGGTCCGGCGATGCAGCCGAGCTCGTCATCGTCACCGACTTCCCAGCGGCCTGACCCCAGACCCAAGACCGGATGCGCATCGCAGCCTCGTCCGAGCCGGAGCTTCTCGACGTCTTGCCTCCGAAGCTCTTTCCGTTTCGACAGCACCACCATGCAACGACGGCGGCTCCGGCGAGGAAGACGATGGGGACGAGAATCGCGGGAATGAGGACCCGTTTCCGATCGCCGTCACTCTCCTTCTCCTCGACGGGAAGTCCGGGCCCGCCCGCGGCGGATGCGGAACCGTAGGGCCAGTACTCCTTGATCTTGTGAGTGTCGTACTTCTGCGCGAAGACGTCGGCCAACCCGCTCGTTGCCCAGCCCGAAGGCACGGGTGCCGTAGCCGTCGCGCCGCCCGACCCATCGCCGCCGATCGCAGCTCGCACTTTCTCGGGAACCGCGTATTTGCCGTACTTTTTCGGATCGTACGAGTCCATCCACTCTCCGCTGCTTATATTGAAGAGGACTATAGGCCCCTTGTCCAAACAGGAGGGGACTTCACCGGGCTCTGAAGCGTAGCCGCCAAAGACCATCATTTGGTCCGGATATGGCAAGAAGCATTTGTGGCCGGAGCGCGCGTGTAGATCAACGCCCTTGTTGATCTGAGTCCAGGTGAAGGAGGGCAGCGAGAGGACCCAGACATCATCGTAGAAGCTGCCCATCGGATGAATCCCGTCGAATCCGCCGTAGTAGTATATGTTGAAGCTCGAATAGTCGGCCGCTGGGGCCACGACGGCGCAGCCTCGGCTGCGTGTCCCCGGCCCTGCTTGGGTCGGCTGTTTGTACCACTTGTCGCCGGCGATGTCGTAAATGTCGATGACGCGCATGAATTCAGGGCTCTCCTTTTCCTGTAACGATAAGTCAGCATCGTGGAACCGATGTTTGGATGGCGGCATGGCACCAAACTCACGCTTGCGGCCTTGTTTTCAGACTGATGGATAATGGTGGCCCACTCGGGATATACCACGCCGCCGAGTACGACGAGAATCCCTTGCCTACCGACGGGAACCCAGACAACCTCGGCATTGGAACGGCCTTTGATGTCTTTCGGCAAAGTGGCATTGCTCCACTTCTCCTCCAGCTGCGTGGTCATGTCCAGAGTGATGAGCGTATTGGAGATGTTCTTGGCGCTGGTCGATCCGTTGAGACTCGGGTTCGCATATATTGGCCCGCGTGTCGGAGAAGTGAGGCCGGAGAAGTACCACGCCTTGTTCTCGGAGGGGGCATTGGCTGCCGCTCCGAAGGCGATGTACGAGTTGACTCCGCCATTGAGATGAGTCGATCGAAAGCCAAGTGGCATCAGCGGCTTGTCTGCGCCATAGCGGTATGCCTGGTATTCCATCACGGCATCCGCGGCGGGGAGGCTGTAAAGGGTATCGTCCCTGAACAGCGTTCCGCCGTAAAGGAAGAACTCGGCATCGTTGGCAAGCATACCTCCGTCATATGCATTGGGGAAGTCGCTGAGACCGGGGTTTTTGCTTCCTCTGGTCTTGGTCTCGGCATTCTTTAGTAGGATTTCCGTGACGTTTGTGGCGGGCGTGAAAGGCTCGCTCAGGTTATACGAGAGGACGAGGCCTTGAAGATTGCCTTTGTCGAGTTAGCTACAAGTCGCTGTGGATGGATGATAGAGTTCCGACAAACCTAGGTTGACGGCATCTCCCAAAACACCCGAGTCGAGGCCAGGCGTCCAAAAGATGTTGCCTCCATCGAGGTAGACCGTGTCCCTTAACAGGGCGGCTGGGCGGCGCCATTCAGTATGGTACCTTCTTCACTCGCGTCGCTCGAACATCCTACCTCGAGGCTGTTTCCAGAAGCAAATGGTCGTATTAATCTGGTGATCTTGCCAAGGCCCGAGCTGGGCCACGACCGGCGCTGCCAAGGAGGCGAGATGGGCGAAGAAGAGTCCGCCATAGGACCACATTGCTGATGCTAGTCGTTTGGAAAGATGTACGCCGGTCTGGAACGGCAGTGTGCGGGCGATGCAAGACCGTGCAGGGTGAGCATCGCCCAGCGGGATTCGCAGCGGCGAGGCTGTCCCTGTGACAGGCCGATGAACCAACTGTGTTGCGAGGTCTTGGGCCGTAGAATACACGTTTGGTAACAGAGGGATGACCTCAGTACGGCCAAACGAGTCTTGAAAGTGTAGAATACTGGCTGTCGAGGAGAACCATTCATAGGATAGTGAAACTAGCCGCTAGGATCTGATGGGAGGAGGCTATTGCGAAGGATGAGCCGGGCGGACGGGGCGAGGCTTGGAGAGCGAGGACCATCGGCAGCCGGTATTAGCGCAAGGCCATGTCCCATAACCAAGCTACTACTACTCTGACAGGCAAAGACGTTTGTACATTGCAGTTCGTGGTCCCACACTTTTGCCTAGGCCAGGGGCATGCGCAGTGGCGAGAAGGTGTCGAGAAGCCGGCCACAAAAAAACATACGACTCGGCAGACTGGCCGACTGAGCGTGTGTCCTGCATTGGGGATGCCTCGTGTTGAAGCCTCCAGTAGCACGGGGCGCACGCCGGCCGGCGGGGAGGCATCGGACAGGTGCAACGCCACGATGGTGGCGCCCCCTTCACACCCCGACGGGCGGCGACAACATAGACCCCTGACAGAGCATAGTCAGGCAGCATTTTGCGGAGGGAAACCTGTCGGTCAACGGTGGCTGTCCGGCGATTCCGGGCGTTCAATCAAGGTCAGACATTTGACCGCGGTAGGCGGGCAGAAGGCGGTAGCACGAGAGGTAGCAGAGACGGCCTGGTGCAGCTGAAGAGTCTGGGACACCATTGATGACTGATGCGCGATCGACTGTCTTCTCGAAGAAAAATGGGCTTACTCTTTTGAGGCACATCCAGGCCAGGGGAGGGAGAATCCGCGGCGCGGCCGAGGAGGGCTTCCAATTGGCTTCGCGTACGTAACTTGACAACGACGGCTCAGTGGCGACCCATTCCGGGACAAGGTGCAACAGAGACAATACCAAAACGGTGGGACAGCAACACAGTCGGGCTTCGAGGCGACGGGACGGGGATTGGTGGAATAGCTTGGGCGTGTTGGCTGTCCTGATTCAGATCTGACTGCATGCAGCGCCCGCTGATGCTCAGAATCTGATTGCTCGCCGGCCGAGCGACCTGTGCGCTGTATGCGGGGGCGCGCTATTGCATGCGTGCTGCAGCCAACAGTCGGGCCTGCCAACAGGAACAAGTCGTGGGAAACGGGCGAGGCGTGTGCGGGGAGAGGTCGTTGTTGCTTCTGCTTCCATTCTGTCCTATTCTCCGCGGCGGCGGGAAGGGGAAACTGGTGAGATGCTCGGGCCGCAGCTGGATCCGCGTTGCGTGCCTGATGGACCGAGACAGTGAAGAGCAACGTGTGGCAGGCGGCGAAGCCAAGCCAATGGCGAGCCCGGGGATGAGGCTCAGGTTCAGGAGGAGTAGATTCTGGTCGTGATGCTTTTTGTTGTTGTCGATGGGATGTCGTCGTTGATGGTGGAGATTTGACGTACGCGGACTGCATGTGACACTGTACGCTACCCATACTGTACAAGGTCGATTGCACATGAGACATGGGCGGCTCGAAGCGCGGGGTCGAAGTTCTCGATACATACGACTTGCCTCACAGTGCGACCACGTGCCTGGGTCGCCTCGGAATGGCATGCCACGCCAAACCCCGCTATCACGAACGACCCGGTACTTCAGTACCTGAAGTGCTTACTAGTAGTACCTTACACTCTGTCACTCGTACCGTGTAGCTCGTACCGTGCACCTGGACGGACCGTACAGTGCGAATCAACGCCCTCGGGGAGCCCCGACTACCTCTAATACCCATGGGCCATATCTCTCCCCTATTTCTCTCCCGCACGTGCTTCGTCGTCCAACCTCCAACCTCCAACCTCCAACCTCCAACCGCTCCGGCGGGCGGGCCCTGGAGCGCGCCCGTCGACGAGCTCAGCGTCGATGCCGCCGATTCTCGTCGGCAGGACTCGACCCTCATGCATAAGGTACGTGCATGTGTGAGACGGCACAGATACAATGGATGCGTGGAGGATGCATGCCATGACGCGCCAGTGGTCATTCGCCTGGTACTTCTCTTCCTTCTCCGGACGCCTCGATCTGCACCTAATCATTCCCTGTGGATGCAGACAACGTGCATAGAACTTGCATAAGGCACTCGATATTCCCTGTCGGCCTGGAGAAACTCGGCAAGAGTCGAGACTGACTGCCGTCGCCTCGCAAAGGATCCCGGAACTTGCTGTCCCTCGACGGACATCCCTGGCAGCCTGATGCTGTGCCACGCAAGGCCGCGGCTCATTGGACTCGGCCGTGCCATGGCTTCCCGAGGCTACGCCGAGCCGCTTTACCTGCGGCTTTTTTGTCATCGACAGTGAGCCTACCGCGGCTTATGGCTCCAGACACGACTGCTCTGCCCCACGCCACCTGCTTGCTCGTCCTCCAAGGCGCTCGAACCGTGCGAAACAAGCAAGCAGACGACCAACAGCAGACCAACAAATCTCGCCCTCAACCTCCCCGCCTCAACCGGAAAGCTCTGGCCTCCTTGAGCACCTCGCCCTCCTCTCTGCCGACGACGAACGTTGCTCGGCCACCGCCCGTCATCATGTGTACGCCCGCGCCAAAGACGCCACGGCTGGCTGCTCTACAGCCCTTAACCAACCCGGAGCTGAACCTCTGTCGCCAAAGGCCCAATCGTAGCGCTGGCTTATCTAAAGAAGCAAACCTTTCTCCGCGTCAGCCCAATTGGTACATGCGCCTCCCGAGGACGACACCTAACTGGCTGATACGATACGAGTGAGGCCGATCGGGAGGTATTGCGATGTGTAACGGACTGCGTGCACCCCACCCTGCCCGTGCATTTTGTTCCACGGGCTATGCCTTCGTGCCCAGCCGGCTTCTTCTGGGGCCGGCATGGCCGCTCGAACCGGCCCCAGCTGGCCGTACCCCGGAGGTCGTGCGCCTTGAATGGACCAACCTTTACTGTCGTATCCGCAGGCCCGTGCCTCTGATGTGGACGTGCAAAGTGTGCGCCTTCGACTCAAAGCGTCTTCGCGCAATCTGTCTTTCGGCCTTCCGGTAAGGCGACGCTCATCTTACCTACCTGCCTGGCACGGTAAACAGACCGAGACTGTTGGCTGTGCCTCGTCACAGAGCCTCTGGCCTGTCCTTGAAGCACAGTTACGTGACATCAGTCCGGGTCCGGACCCCCCGCCCGATTAATAGACTCTGGTCTGAAAGGCTCCCCGCGGGCCGCCTTGCCTTGCATGTCCGCTGGATACATACATATGCTAAGAGGGCCGTCTCCACTCACTCACGGTTCCTGGCCTTGTTGTTCCCGTCACCTGAGCCGTAAACTCTCGTTGTCCCCTTGACCGGGACTACAGCTCGTCGGACCTCGGCGTGAAGGCTTTGTTTGAACGCTCGCTCATGCCGCCGCCTCGTTCCTGAAGCTGTCGCCTGCCACCCCTCGTTTCGCGCGGCAACTCGGTTCAAGATGCGCCGGGACACACTTCTTCGACTGACTGGAGCCCTCCGACTGGTCTCTGCGGCTCATGTCTTTCCTCGCAACGAGACCTCTCAAGGGCTACGCTACGAGGTCAACTCCGTCACCAGTCAGGAGTATCAATCTCCCGTCCCTGGCTGCACCAAGTGTTGCACCTCGACACTTCTGACTACCATTATCCGGTTTGTCCAGCCCGCGCCTTCTAGATTTCGAGCCCAGCAGACTGATGGTTCCTCAGCGAAACAATCCATGATACTACCACCGTGAGTTATGCCCCGGCTCGAATGAGCCGACGTACACGCTTACACCGTCTCCCACGCAACAGGTCACAGTCACCGAGCATGATGTTTCCACCAAGCTTGAGCATACGACCGACTATGTCACGACGACGACTACCTCAACCTATGAGACTGTGAGTCGGGGATTCCTGGTAGAGGCGAGAGATCGGACGCTGACCGCCAACCAGTCGTACCCGGTCACCGTGACCAGCATCGTGAAGTAAGTATTGGGATCTACCGCAGCCAACATTGAATCCGCTGGGTTGAGTGATCAGATGTCTCTGCCGTTTTTGGGGCATTTCGCCCTTTTCATACTCTGTGGATAGCTAATGCGCTGTAGCTGTGCGCCCAAGTCACCCAAGACGCCCGGCTACGGTCCTCCTCCAGAGCCGACCGATTACGGCCTCGTGACTGCGGATACTCACCCCGATCACCATTGCGAGACCGTCACGACCACAAAGTGGGAAACAACTACAGCCACCGAACCTGTAACGGTTATTAGGCCATCCGTCACGACGCAGACGCTGTTTGTCCCGACTGTCTCGCTGGTGCCAACTACGGTCGAAGACTATCGAACTGTGACCCAAGTGCAGACTTCTTCAACAACTGTCTGGCTTCCCACCACATACACGGAAACGACGACTTTCTCGACCCAGTACCCCGTTACGATCACTTCCGACCACACCGTGATAACCACAAGCATCAGCACCGAGCACATCACAACTGTTTCAACCATCGTGACCAGCTATCCGGTTGTGACCGAGGTCACCAAGCTCATCACGCAAACAGCCACGGTCACCGCTCCGGGACAGCCCACGACGGCTACCATCACGGCTCCAGGGCAGGACACAACAGTCACACAAATACAGACTTCGTTGACGACAGTGTGGCTGTCTACCACGTACACAGACACGGTCACTTTCTCTACCGAGTACCCAGTCACCGTCACTTCTGACCACACATTGATTACCACAAGTGTTAGCACCAGCTACATCACGACCGTCTCGACAATCACGAGCAGCTACCCGGTGGTGACCGAGGTCACTCGAGTCGTCACGCAAGTGAACACGGTGACGGCTCCGGGAGAGGCCACTACCGCCACGGTCACAGCTCCTGGGCAAGTCACGACAGTAACTCTTCCCGGAGAGACTATAACTTTGCCGGAAAAGACAACCACCCTTCCGGGGTCCGTAGTCGTCACCACGCTCACGCGGGAACTCCCGGGCACAACAATCACGACGACTGAGAGCGGAAGGACTTTCACCACCACGCTTCCCGGAGAGACCATCACGCTTCCTGGACAAACAGTCACTCTTCCGGGCGAGAAAACGACAATTCCAGCGTCGACGGTCACCCTCCCTGGCTCCACAGTCCTCGCGACTCTCACGCAAACACTTCCGGGAGCAACGGTTACAGTGGTGGAGAGCGGCACGACGTATACGGTCTCTCTGCCCGGAGAAACAAGAACCCTTCCCCAGGAGACGGTCACGCTTCCAGGGGAAACAAGAACACTCCCCCGGGAGACGGTAACCCTTCCCGCAGAGACGAGGACCCTTCCCGCATCGACAATCACTCTCCCCGGAGAGACGAGAACTCTATCCGGATCAACAGTCACCCTTCCAGGCGAGACAAGAACTCTACCCGGATCGACGGTCACCCTCCCGGGGCAGACGATAACTCTCCCCGGGTCGACATTCATTTCAACACTGACTCAGGTGCTCCCGGCGCAAACCATAACGGTCACGCGAGACGGCCAGACCTTCATCAGCACGCTGCCCCGGGAGACTGTTGTTGCCACGGTCACCAAGGACGTGCCAGCCGAAAGAATCACTGTGACCCAAGGCGGTAGGATCTTTACGGTAACGCGCCCGGGAGAGACGGTAACAAGACCTGGAGAGACGAAAACAGTACCCGGCTCGGTCGTGGTGTCCACCGTGACTCAAATTCTTCCTGGGCAGGGAACGACCGTCACGAGGGATGGCACGACACTCATCACCACACTTCCAGGGACCACCAACGTCATAACGACAACCTTTATTCCAGAGCCGTCAACTGTCACAACCGTGGAGACCAGCGTCTTCGATGTCACCGTCTGTCCCTCACCCAGCGGCTCCTCGGCTCCGCTCTCTCCCGACTCAGACTTGACATATGGCTGCAAGCCTGGCTTCGTTTGCAACCCCCCCAAGCCCGACAACTGCAATGTATGGCCCGGCCTGCCGTCAAACGACTTCCTCTGCAGACCGCAAGACTGCATCGTGGCCCCTCCGCTGCAGAATATCTCGTTCCGAGGGAATGAGACAGGCTACTACCCCCTGGCTTATGGCTATTTCAACCTCAACCCAGAGGAATTTGGCCTTTCCTACGACACCTTCAAGTACTATGTTGTTGAAGAAGTCATAGATGGCCACACAACGACGATCACAACTGGAGACCTGATGTCTCAGACATCGCTCTCAAGCTCACCTCCTGTGTATACATCAACCATACCTGCCAAAGCGACTTATGGCTATGCCAGGCCACCCTTGCGCCGCGGCATGCAAAAATTTGGAAAGAGAAGCGGCACGCCTGCCGTATGTTACGAGCTATGTCAGGAGGTCTCCAACTCCCTTATTTCGCACGGAAAGACACGCGGAATGTGCCTAGATGCCCAGATTCGAGCGTCCAGAGACGGCTGCAATCTCTGCATCTCGAGTAACAGCGCTTCTGTGAAGGGCACAATCAGGACGCAGAACACACGAAATGGTCTGAAACAGTTTGAAGACTTTTGCGACGGTCAGGCCCCCGAGTCAATTCAATCGACGGAACCGATACTTCAGAGCGCCGTGGCATCTCAGCCAGTGTTGGAAACAATCAGCCAGGCCAAAGCCAGCCCTGCCATATCGTCTGCGGCATCTCTAACAGTCGTTATACCTATCGACCTTCCCAAAACTTCTAGCGTGAACGCCGAAGCGTCGTCTGGAACTCCTACCCAGGCTCAGGACACTACAGTCGCGGCGAGTTCGGAGCCAACTTCCGTGGAGAGCTTGAACAGCCCCAGTCAGGCGACGCAGGAGGAGACTTCCCCCATACCGACCTCCACCGCCTCTGAAGTGACGGAGCCGGGCACCGATACGGGGAGAGTATCCAGCCCGGCGGCGGCAGTGACGGCGTTGAGCTCCGGGGCTTCCGAGGCAGCGCCAGCGGTCTCGTCGCTGTTGGCTGCCGTCTCGTCGTTATCGTTCTCTGACGAGTCCAACCCTTCATCGGTTCCACAGAACAACATGGCGGGGAGCTCCTCAGCCTCGGCAGCCAAGACTGGATCCGGCGAAGCGCCTTCGCTGACGGGGATGGCATCTGCTGCCGGCTCGACCGGCGGATCCCAGTCTGCGGAAACACAGACTGCGCGTGGGTCCGCAGACGGCGCGGGCAACGGACGCGGTGGCGGCCTCGGTGGCGGAACGAGTGCCGGCAATGGTGAGGATGATGACGGCAACGGTCCTGCAGCCAGCCCGACGCAGAACAGTCGACCGGGAGAATCAGGAGCGCCATCTGAGGCCTCGAGTCCCGCCGCGACGTCAGCGTCGGCGACCGGAGCCGATACTCGCCTGTCGCCGTCCCAGTCTGGGGCCGGAAGCGAGGGTGGACTTCCGTCGCCGCCCCAGTCTAGGACCGGGCGTGGTGGTGGTTCGTCGCCTTCCCAGTCGGTGACCGGAAGTGGCGGTAATTCGTCGCCTTCCCAGTCTGCGACCGGAAGTGGCGGTAATTCATCGCCATCTCAGCCGGCGACCGTTAATACCGGTGCTCCTCGACTTCGTGCCAACGCCGCAGCGGTAATGGTGGCTGTCCTATCTATGATATCGCTGCTATTCGCTTAACCGCGATTGATGAGATCGTGTCGCAAATCTCCCGGATTCTTTTTTTTTCTATACCCTTTATAACTTTTTCATAATCTGCGGCCTAACTCTTTAAGGGGAAGATCTGACCATATTTCCCTTTTTCCCTTTCTGCATTACCATTCACGTCTTAATGGGACCCCGAATGATGGCAAGTCGAGCGATGAGCAAGTCGGCTGGGCAGTGCCTGTCCAGGAACTTCGAGGAAGCCGCGTCTCCGACTGCTCTCATCGATTTAATCTACGTTGGAGTGGCCGACTGGAAGAGACACGAGGGAAGCTGAGCGTCGGACTCATAGTTCGGGAGTACAAATGGCGATCGAGGCCAGGGCGGGGGTATTGAAGGAATATAATTATCGGCGACTGAGACTGATGCTGGCTACAGAGTCGGGGTACGTACTTGGCTGCTGAAGTAAACGCTTTCATGCTGTCCATTACTTGGCCTGGGCCCGGGTGCCATTAACATCAAGTGGTCGTGATCAGAGTCCCATCGCGATACAGATGGCCATGAGAGCTCGCTTCTCGACATTCGCCTATGTTTTACGTGGTCTCGTCAGCAGACACACATAGTCAAATCCATCAGGCCAGCCTCCTGGAGATGACATACGTAGCCGGATCTGAGGCCTGGAAAGAAAAAAGATATACTTTTACCTTTTACATTACTTAAGCGGTCCTTTATGGCTATGAGGAGACGCGGGAGGGCTGCTAGGCCTATCGGGATATTCGCTGTATTCGCGGTAGTCCTAGAGACGCCCTAGGCCGGTGTGTTTGGATCCTTCTGTAGCAAGAGGTAGGGACTAACGTGACGCCGCCAGACCAGTTGTCAGCTCGGCCAGT
The DNA here is from genome assembly GCA_002591385.1 of Cordyceps sp. RAO-2017. Taxonomy (NCBI): domain Eukaryota; kingdom Fungi; phylum Ascomycota; class Sordariomycetes; order Hypocreales; family Cordycipitaceae; genus Cordyceps; species Cordyceps sp. RAO-2017. The sequence goes on along the minus strand of NJEV01000025.1, from coordinate 48,216 downwards.
ACAGCTGGCCACGGGACGAACGATCCGCCAGTGTCAGCTTCGCTACACCACTGCTCCTTACACCTGCTTACAGTTCCGTTACTTTGCAATACGAACCTTACCTCTTTTATATGTACGCGGCATATAGCAACGTAATGAGACAGAGAGAGAGCTGTACGTGCCAATCGAGACAGGTACCTACTGGGCCATGCGTCCGTGGGGCAGAAGATCTGCCAGTGCCCGACAGTGCTCCTTACGCCTCCTCGTAAGGCGCTACCGCCTTACAGCTCAATTGCTTGGGAGCCTTGCCTCTTTGATATATACACAGCCTATAGTAATGTGGCGAGACGGAAGGAATGCCGCCCCTGCCAGGAGACACAGGTGCGCACGGGACAAAAGGTCCGCCAGTGTCTAACACTGCTTCTAACGCCTTCATAATGGTTTGAAGCCATGTTCTTACCGCGGCTCTGGCTCGTGCCTGGCTTCTTGTAATCAACTAAAGAAAACGCTGCCATTATGGGCATTTAGCGTTACAGGCGCATGTCGTCTAGGGTATTCCTACTGGTCCTTCTATAGGTGGCCGGTTCTGGCTATCAATATACGTACATGTATAAAGGCACGACAGGCAAAGACTCAATATAGAGAGGCCGAGGCATAAGAAATCAAGGTTACGTGTATCAAATGTACGATGCTTTAATTCATTTTGCCTGCTTTTCGTTCTGGACACTGTTCGGTCAAACCTACCGTGCCAGCATTAATTTCCTTAGCTTCTTGTCGAGTTCAGTATATAGAGAGACAGTCGTCGCTGTGTTTTCCAAGGTTACTCACGCAGCAAAGGCATCTTCGATACACATCGCCTCATCCATCTTTGCGCGAACCTCCTTCAAGGGCTATAAGCGTCCAACGTCTCGGCTGCCTATCGCCCGAGTCGTCGCTTCTGCAAACCAGCCATCTCCTGGGAGTCGGCTGGGACGAAAGGCTCAACACACCTGCGACGAGTCGAACGGCGCAGGATGGGACTCAGCGAAGCTTGGGCCGGCCCCCGCCGTGTAGACGGATGGCAGTCAGGGTCAGGGGCAAGGCTGCTCGGGCTTCGGCTGTTGCTCTTGCTGGCCCTGCAGGCATGCCGGGTCACCGCATGGTCTGCATTGGGACCGCCGCTCGTCCCTCCGATGTGGTCGGTGACGGATTTGGCGGACAGCGAGTTGTTCCATAAACTCGATAAGAACTGTCCCGCGACCGTCCGTGAGCATCCCAAGCAACCCCTATTTATCGCGCTCGAAAAGCGGCCAGGATTCGCCCACTTGTGCGAGCCGTTCCGCGATCACGGCGACCTGGCCGCGTCCATTGCAAGATGCATCGCCGTCACCGAAGGGAAGCCGAGGGGTTGTCGGCATTCCGAGATCGGCAGGTTGATCGCCAGCGCGCTCCCGGGGGACCTGCGGGCCACGATCCGCGATTACGCCGGGCTGGACTTTGACAACTTGGTGCGCCTGCTGGGCCGCGACATCTCGATGGGCGACAGGAAGTTACGAGCAGATCAGGTTCACTGGTTCGTGGAAAATGTACGGCAAGGAACCGCCGTCTGCTGGCCATACAGGCCGGGCTTCAACCTGACGGATTTCGAGGATGTGTACGGGTACATAGGTGCCCTGTTGACGGAACCGTCGTCCATCAAACAGCCCGTGCCGCTGCGGATGGCCGACTATCCACCCGGCCCTGTCAACCGTCGGCGATACCTTCTGGTCGACTGGCGCTCGTACAGGCGGACTCCGCTCATCGCTGACCTCCGCACGAGCCTCGGCATCTCGAGCCTGGGCGGCGTGGACATCGAATCGCTCCACGATGACATCAAATCATGGAGTGGGCTGATCGGGCGAATGCTCAAGGAAGTCCTGGACGACGGCAAATACCAGTGTCCGATCTCGGAAAATTGCTTGACGGCGCCGGCGACGAACTGCGGACGACCCGTCGTGCCCGGCAACAGATTACAGGTGATGGAGACGTTTCTAACGGCCGCCGAGCTGCGAGTGCCCCTGGTCGTCAGTGGAGTGGCCCCGGAGGGGGACAGACCGGCTGGCATCTGGTTAGTGGTGCACCACGAGGACGGCAGCTGGTGACCTTTGATGTATTCGGGCGTCTGGTCCGCTCGGCCTCACGCCATGCCGTCGGTTGACTGCTTCAGGCTCACGACGGTGACGAAGAGTCTCGCCGAAGCCGGTGGGGAAAGCGGCCGGCTCACGGAACCTACCGAGGGGCTGGTGCCTGTGTGCGGTCTCGAGCGTATCAACAGGACTGTTGGCTATATTACACTGGGGTAAGTCGTGAGCAGGGACCGGGGCCAATCAGACAATACGTATTATGCTGCCGACGATGCAGTATATTAGCTAGATATGAATATCAATACAACACAAGCGTCGGACTCTCGGCCGACATACGTCACACGCTTCGTGGATTTTCACCCTCTCCTATATCTGTTGTGTCTCGAAGTGGTGAATTGTTGGATCTTGACTCCATGACTTGCTGCGGCGTCTCACGCTACCAAAGGAATAGACAGGCCAGTTCCTTTTTCTTCTTCGCCCGTTGTGATTTTGCCGCACCTTGCCACTTCAAAGGAGCTGGGGTCGTGGCGAAGAGGCCATCATCCGTAAGTCGGTCACAATAGTAGGAACGTTACATGTTCCTCTGCACCATTAATACTCCGAAATATTGACATCGAAGCATTACGCCGCACTCTCCACCCGCCCCTGGCAGAGTAGAGAGTGATTGCCTGGGACAGCGCGGGACCCACTGAGTAGCTCGAATCGCCCGAGCACTGTCTGTACAGAAACGCTAATAAAGATGACGATCCTATACATAATGTCCGAATTCACCCGTCTGTACAGGCCATCGCGCGCTAGTCAGAGTTAGTTCGCAATATAAGTTAGGATATCACGATATTAGTCCTTTGTCCTACATCGCCCCCCGCCTTTGACACGTTATCGTCACTTGTGACAAACGCAGTATGGCTTCGCAGAAATTGCGCTCGCACACGTAGGGAACAACGCCCAAGTTGAAAGGTTATTTTCTTGCACTGTCGTGTCACGATTCCTGAAGCTTTGGCAGTAACAACATCATGTTCTCCTCTTCCATCATGTCTTGCGGCATGATAATGCATCTGATAACCCCTAGGCCTTTCTTTGCCTCGCGCCCCGCCTCTTCCGCGGGTCCTTCATCCTTCCTCGTGCCCTCTCCGCTTCTTCTCTTGACAAGGCACAGCGGGAACAGGGGGCAGGGGTCTCACGAGGCAGAGGTATCGGAGGCACAAAGGGCGCGAGAGTCATGAAGGACGACAGAGGGCGCGAGAGGGCACAGAAAGCAGAGTCACTACTACATATAGGGGCAAGGCAGAGGCACCAGAGGCGCGTAACTTTCGAGAGAGAAACGCCCACAAGGGAAGAGGCACGCACGGAAGGCATGCGTGAAAGGGGCCGACGGGGCGGGCAAAGCTGCCTGACTTCGTCTGCCGCCCGGGCACAATTCATGTTTCCCTGACATGCCGCCGGCCTATTTTACTGCCTGGTTGTATATGCACACGGCATAAGGTGGGAGACTGACGGCATGTACAAGCAGCTCACGGTCTTCAATACATTTCCCAGAGCCTCCCTTAACTGCCTAGCTGTAATTGGGTCATTCTGTTGGCACCTTGCTGATGCTCAGGAAGGCGGCAGACACACTTCGTCACCTCCATCTCTCCTCGCAATCCTCATCCTCAAGCGTCCTATCTTCAAGCTCTGCGCAGTGACCCGGCGGGCCTCTAGACTGAAAACATCCCTCCGCCGAGATCGGGGGCAGAACATTCACGACTGAGATCGTTGGTTCCTCGCAGGAAGTAGAACCTTCGTCAAGCAATTTAACGAACCGGCGGCGTCATACATCGGCATTTGGTCGCTGGTTGGCTGGTAGAGATGAGCGCCTTCGATGTATTGGCTGAAACATGGGTCTAGATCTCGTCGGGGGCAATAAAACGGGTTTAAGCAGAATATTCCACAACGCTCCCACTCCCCTCTTTCATGCTCCATTGGCCAAAGTGTTCATCGCAAGGGAGGATTTTGGACAGGAGTCTAGAATTCGACATGTCTTCAGCCTCACAAAATAGCGTGATCGATGCCGCCTAGCAAGACTGAAGGCCTTGACGCGCCGTCGGACCCTGCTCCAGTAGACAGAACTTCGCCTTTCCCGTGCAGATACCGTGACTTGTTCAGAACCAGGCCAATGGTTGCGGCAGGTAGGTAAGCGTCGATTGCCGTCCCTCAACCATTTCGCTTTGCAGCCGATCTTTCTTAGAGCTCTAATCCTCGGAAGGTACATCGTCCGGGTCTTTGCGTGCTGGGCCGGAGGCATTTCGGGCCTTCTCTGATCGCGACTCGATGTCCCTTTCTCCAATCCTGTTTTCTGAAGCCCCTGAAGTCAGGTAATACAACATGTCCTTCATCTCACTTTCGGAATCTGACGTTTCGGCTGAGGCCCTAGAGTCCTCCCCAGGGCTGGTCAGGGTCCCTTCTGTATCTTGTGATCTCACAGTGTTGTTTAGTGTGTGTAATCTGGAATACGAAAAATATCTACGTCAGTGATACCAGTTTTCCTTGATACAATTTCGATATAGTTGTAGATCATCTTGGCGCCGGTGTCCTCGACCTGCATGTTCGACGCCGTGATTTAAAATTCCCCGATGGACTTGCATCCGGCTTTCGCTAAGCGCTAGAGTCTGAAACCCAGAAGCCATCGTGCTCTCATGCCAATCTCGGAAGCAACGTATCGTACTCGGGGATCTAACTTGCTAATGTCCAGATTCACGACCTCGGGCGTCCTTTACGAGCTCGAGCCCGCCCCCGGGGTCGTTGATCATCAGCTCCGCAGAGAGTTGGCAGACAAAAACTGGATGAGCTCATCCACATAACTCGCAGCCAGCTACGTTGAACTGAGGATCAGAGGCTCTTGCAGCTCCTGGGTGCGGAGAAACTTTTTAGTCTTGGATATCTTATCTGTTCCCTCCACGCTGTCTATCATGATCCTGCTTATAGGGTATCTCCTGCCGTTGAAGTCGTGCGGAATTATGGTCTCGAGGTTTCCGGTTGACTCGAGATCGCCCAAACCAAAGTCCCAGGTCTGCACGGCAACTCCCAACTTTCGCAGATCCTTGTATAATGCGTCCAAGTCGTTGCCAGCGATGCCAGACTTTGCGACAACGCGCAGGACGGACTTTTCCGGACCGAAACGCGCGGGCATGCGGCCTCGAAGAAATCCTGTGCAAAGGGTGTGCTTGTTCCGAGCGTTTGCACCGCGGGTTTGAGCTCGGATGCTTGCATAATATTGTGGACGGCATCGATCGTCCCGCCAGAATCACACAACGCCGCCAAGATCTGCTCAGGGTGATGTGTGATGAGAGGTGCGACTCGTGGCGTAACACTGTCCTTCGACGTTTGGCCCGCATCCTGGATGGCGAGTGTGACCGCTGCCCTGCCGTCCCATCGTCCGGGTATCTGAACCTCAAGGGCGCCAATACCGAGGTTCAAGCCCTGATTCAACTCCTCGCTTGAGAAAACCGTTAAGGAGAGTTTGCTAAGGACCGTCCTCCTGCCATTGGAATATGCGGACGAGACGTCGTGCCGTCTCGTCTGAAAGAAGAACCGTGCCCGACACAGAGGCCTCAGTGTCTGCAACAGGGACGGTTCGAACGCTTGACATGTGCTGAGAGGCACGCTGAAATCGCCGGCAGCATCATGGCAAGTCTCAAGCTGCGAAAGGGATTGGTGCAGCTCGGCATAGCGACCATCCGTGTCGCCGATGTTGGCAAGGAAGAGTGCGCCACCCGTCGCCGTCAGCTTCGTCTTCAACGTTCTGAGGAATCTCAGTTGAGTCCTTCACAATGACTGTGGCATGGCGATCGCTATAACTGCGGATGTCGAGTCGAGAAGCGCTCGAATTGGCCTCCGAGGTGCTTGAGACGCCAGATGCAGACGAAGTAGCACTGATTTGCCCCGATGTCGACGACTTCTGATTACCAGTCCTGGAAAAGCCATCGTCTGTTTTCTCTTCTGAAGCCTTGGATTTGTCCGTTCCCAAGTCTGTACCATCGTCATGCGGATTGCAAGGCGGCCCGTCCCATTTTGGATCGGGTGCCTCCATGGCGCTCATACCAGCTAGGTTCCGGGGCAAAGCGCTGCTCAGTGGCAGACTAAGTACGGCAAAAAGGAGAGTAGGCGGCATGTTGAACGGAGTCGGAAACTTGCTACAGAGTATAAAGGAAGAAAGAATGACGGAAATCGAGTTGAGAAATCACACGAGACAGTTGGGACTTGCTTTGAGTTACTGGCGCCAGTATGTGCGAGAATATATGCTTGTCTAGAAGGGACGGATAGCACCCTCCTTATCTATGTACTAAACGTACGAGTAATGCTATTCGGATACTGGCACTTTTTCTTTCTTTCTCATTCGTTCGTGCCTTGCCCCATAGTTTCGGATCCCCCGGAGCCCTCGTCTCCGTGCGCCCTTCGGGTCGGGCCCTGACTCGTTCGGTCGCGCGTCTCTTTCACTCGCAGAATAGTGCACCTGGTCGATACTTTGGCTTATCTGCCCATGTCCCGTCCTCCGAGGTGGAAGTTAGGGTGACTCGGATTTCATACGACTCATGCTGATAACATCGGACCTCTCGTCCCCTTACTTCTATCCATTGAATGACTGTTCAACTGACCGCTTTCAGGATTCGGCATCAATTCTCGTTCCCATGCATGTGGCTCTCGTCGAAGGTGGCCATCGTATAAAACCTGCTGCCTAGGCAGACCAGGCGAACGTCCAAAAGAAGCGCAGGTGAGGATAGAGCTTGATAGGCAAATTCGGGGCTCTCGCGGGAAGAGCAGGTCTGGCCAGCAGAAGCATACATCGAACATGACCCTAAACGTATCATGCCAAGCAGTACAGAATACCTGAGGGCGGTGATACTGGTCCGCGCAGTGTCGCGCGATTGGGCATGAGGGACTAAGATCAGGAGACACGGCATACAGATAAGAACGCCGGATCATTTGGGAGTGTGACTCATTTGAGAAGCTATTTTCCCGTGTTTTGTCCTGTCTCCGGTCTGATTTATCAAGGAATAGCTGGACCAGCAATCACCGCATGTTTGTCAGTTTGCAATTACTCACGGCGCAGCAGGGCGTCCTCTTGTAAGCTGCTAGGATGAAACAGAAAGTATACATTTCTCAGACGCCGCTTCTCAGCAGCATCAAGTCTGAAAATTTTTACAGGATTGCATCGACTGTATTAACTGGTTCGGTAGACTGGACTCGCTATACATTCCGTAGAAGAATGAAGGGTCTCTCTCTGTATCCCAGCATCACAGCATACCGGTAGCTGCCGAAAACTTGAGGGTGGTAGAGGTTGGCGTTGGCACCGGGCATCTATGCCTTCGACTCTTCAATCTGTGAACTCATTGCTCTCACAACCAGCCAGATCTTACTAACCTAGCGACTGCCAAGAACACGGCTGGTCGGTCTCACACGCCGTCGTCCCATCGGCGAGCTTGTGTTGATATGAGTCAGTCTCCGCCTGAAGCGTGGTTGCCACACGACGTGTCGGTAGGCCGAGTCAACTGTCATGCTCTGGTGCCCGACCAGATGATATCAACAGCAACACGACATTGTGCATGCAACAAGTGGCTCGGAATCTATACAAGATGGCCCGGCTCGTTCTTGGGAGAAGCTACGAGCGCAATTCTCCCCAGAGGTGAGTTGCAGTCTTCAGTAGACGTCACACGTCGATCCCCCTGCGAACAAAGGATACGATGAGACCAGCGGACAGAAGTAGCGTACCACAAAGATGAAGGGAGCGACTCACACAATGTATAACGTTCCAGTACAAATGGGACAGCTGCAGTTGGCGCCAGGCGATAGCGAGCCCGAGAAGCGCAATGACAGTTGCTATGACGCCAAAGACGACGTTCACTATCGTGGAAGGGTCGATTCTGCCACTCGACGCGCCGTGTTCAAGTGGTGCGGCGCGAATGGTGGAGTTATCGTTCAAGCTCATGGTCACCAGCCAAGAGCAACAAGGAGGATCAAGACAAACAGATTGAAGCTGGGCTCATCAGGCCCGAGATGAGCTGGTGATGTGGGAATCGTACGCTCTGGAAGAAAGGCATTGCCGCCGTTTATGTATTCAAAGGAGACTCTCCCCAAACCCTACGTTCTCGGTGCCACAGCGCAGATGCATGTGTGAATATGTGTCTCTTTTCACCCTGGGCATATCCAGAATCTGAAACGGGCAAAGCACCTGGGTGGCAGCGTTGGCCTTCGGATTATGGGAATACCCAATGAGAGGAGTGAGGGCACGGTGGCTCAGATTCTGGACAGGGACGTACTTTCAGATTCTGGACAGGGACGTACTTTCAGATTCTGGACAGGGACGTACTTTCAGATTCTGGAAAGGAACGTACTTTCAGATTCTGGATGTATCCAATAAGAGGCGCAAGGCATATTCACCCAGCATGGGCGTCAGATCCTTGCTCCGGCCAGCAACAAGCATGTCAGCTTCGCACGCCAGCCAATGACGGTCACCGAGACTCGCCTGGCACAGGTAATACGACGTGCAGAAGTGAGTTGGTCTCTCTTATAAAAAGCCTCAGCCGGACCACAGCCCCCTTTGAAGTTGTCGCTCCAGTTCCTTTCCTTTCATCCCGACTCGCCTTCACAGAATCTTGTCCTCCCCAACCTTCGAGCAGTCATGTCCATGTTCCGAGGAAAGCCAAGCGAGGCTGAGTGGCTCCGTCACAAGGCTGCCATCCAACGGCTCTATCTCTTTGACGATGTCCCCTTAAAGGAGCTCGTGGGCAAGGTTGGCGAGCTCGGCCTGGTCGTCACGTCGGTTTCCCTTTCCCTCATACTAACCCCCGTCCGTTGAAGACTGACAGTCTCGATATGCAGCAAGGCGCAGCTCGAGTATCAACTGAAAAAATGGAAGTTTAGTAAAAACGTTGCCCGGTCTTCCTGGCGTTATATCGGCCTCCAAATAGAGAAGCGCAAGCGAGAGGGCAAAGAGAGCCACCAGGTTGTCTATAACGGCAAGCGCCTCAAGACATCGACCGTGGGCAAAGAGGTCGAACGCTATCGCGATAGATCCATACCGGAAGAAACAGTAGCTGGTGCATGTGATGAGAGGAGATGGATAGTCCCAGCCCCGTCGACGCCTCCGGGGGCCGAAATCACCGTCTGCACGCCCCAGCCCCTGCCGATGGAGTTTTTCTGGCCAGAGAGCCTGCCGTGGTTGCAGTTCCAGAATCGCTTCTCCCGTGAGTCCAGGGCCGCCCGCTACCTGTACATCATCTTATCACTGATTGATGCGTCTCGGAGACCCAGGGCTCCTAGGATTGATGAGCGCAAGGACAGACTACGACGCCTCAACAGACTCGCTTCAGCTTTCTAGCTCGATGCTCGCCGGCCTATCCGTCCCAGAGGCCGAAGCTGTTCTGCCAAGAGTAGCTTCAGAGCTGGGCAAATACATGCCTGAATTGTATCCCGGAGAGCATTTGAGCCGTGCCTCGGCTCTTGTCAGCCGCCACGGCCTCGACCGCTTTCAGGAACGCTTTGCACTTATGGTCTACGAGCTATCGAACAATACATGGGAAGATTGCGAGAATTATAGAGACTACTTCAGCGACACGCTGGCTATTCTTCGTCAATCTGGGCTCCTCCGCCATACTATTGATCTCGTCTCATCGGGGAGCTCGACACTCACGGCTTTTGCGGAGAGTCTTTTCCAGCTGTGCCTCTTCTGCATGTACAACAACACATGGCTACAAGCTGGCGAAAGAACCGACGAGGATAGCGTAACCTGCGTGTTCGATTGGCTTTTCCGGTGCGGCGTCGACCCCAACACTGCCATGGCTAGTCGATCAAAGCCCGCAAGAGGAACGGCACTTCAGCTCTGTATAGGTCTCGTCAACTATTGGCCCAATGCCGTCCGAATGTTGCTCCAAGCTGGTGCGGTATGCGACCACCCGGACCACAATATACCACCACTACAAGATATCTTGGTTTTTTGGGCGAAGTACGGCAATAAGATATTTACGGGTTCAATAGAAAGAAAGATCTTCGACCTTCTGATAGAGCACAGTCCCCGTTCCCATTTAGAAACGTCTGTGGCTCATACTATTCGGACGGGGTCTCTGGAAGCTGTCCAGATGTTGATCAGGAAGGGCGCAAAGCTCCTTCGAGGACGCCAACATGAAGGCAGTGATCTAGTACAAGTCCTCGAGGCACTCTTCAATAGCGCTCACGGATGTCTCGAGGATGTGAAAGACACATCGGATGTGCTAAAAACAGACCTTGGGCTGTTCATCCTGGCCACTCTTCAAGACGAGCTCCAGTCGAGGCCCATGTCTAGCTTGGTCACTCCAGACGTGTGGATCGAAGCTTCAAGAGCAGGAAATATCGCTCTCCTGAGCTTTCTATACGAGCTCTCGCCGGATACATGCATCGGAGCTGTCGACTCCCAGGGCTTCACTAGCCTGCACGCCGCGGCGTTCGCGGACCGGGTCGAGGCTTGCGAGTTTCTTCTCCGTCATGGAGTGTCGGTGAACGCGCCGCCGCCGCTCCTCTCTGCACTACATCTTGCCGCATTGAGACCGTGTGCCGGAAGAAGAGTCGTCGAGTTACTGGTTGACCACGGCGCTGACCGGAATGCAGTGGGAACCCTGACCGAGGACACGCTGGAGAGAATCAACTCCTGGACAGAAGAGAGAATCTACTCCTGGAAAGAAGAGTTATGTTTTCTGCGCCCATACGATTCGTTGCAGAACCCAGGCTGGAGGCTTACCATGTCTCCTATGGAAGCGGCAGTGCAGTCGACGCTGCTCTCTGGTCTATGCACATGTGGATCAGACATAGGACCCCTGGAATCTCTGGTGAACTCAGGTGCGAAGATATGTCGAGGAGCCGTTGTTGCAGCAGTCAAGTCTCACCGACAGCATCTCGTGACAGCCGTGCTGGCTGCAGGTGGCGACCCAAACGACGCATTCCAAGGAAGTGCCCTGCAAAGGGCGGCTATCCTTACACCCCCCCAAAAGCATAATATGGATCCATCGGAGTATAAACGGAGTAAGAAGGAAGCTACATGTATCACCAAGTCTCTCCTCGATGCGGGCGCCAATTTCCAGGGTGACGAGGTGATAATGGCCTGTCGTGCCAGCAACTTCGCAACGGCTAAACTACTTCACAAGTACGGCGCAAACGTACCAGAGACCATTCAACTATTGAAGGCCGTCCTCTCGTCAGATGGGGCAGACACATATGACACCTCAGACGAGGCAAACAATATCGCGTCAGACAGGGTAGACGGAGTTGATACCGTCCTGTACTTTTATCCAGACTTTTACGACGTCAAACTACTACTCACGCTGCTGAAACGTCGAGCGCCCCTGTCCTTGATCGAGAGACTTCTCCAGAATCGACCTGCCGACATGATGCCGCAAAGCTTAGATGCAACAGCCATATCCCTTGCCGTGGCTTCACATCGGCCACATTGCCTGAGTATCCTGCTGTGCTATCTTCCGCCTGTCCTTGAGGGCCCTGTTCCACTGTTCCGGGAGTCTCGGCATGACAGGCCAGGCCAGCGGAAAATCATGTTCAATTTGACCGGCTTGAGCTCGGAGTATAGCTCCCCTCTCGCTATTGCAGAATGTCTAAGGCATGAGGAAGCAATCAGAAAGCTGCAAGACCACGGCTACCCTCTGGATTGGTATACGCTAGTTGAAGCAGCTAGGAGGAAGGACCTCTCGCTGGCACAGAGCATCGTCCGAAGTCAACCGGCTGACAAGCTCCTCGGACAACGAAAACGCAATCCTCTATACGAAGCTATTCGAAATACCGATATAGACATGACTCGACTTCTCCTGTGCGCTGGCATAGAACCGGAGGGTTACTTTTGTGATCTTCCCGCTTATTATATGTTTATTCAGGACGATTCGAACTTCCCCGCCCGAACCGTATTCCAAAAAGCCGTGGAGATGGGGAACCTGGATATAATTAATACCCTTCTTGAAGCTGGCTTCGGGGTCAACGAGCTACCCTACCATAATGGCGGCGCAACCGCCCTTCAACTCGCTGCTATCCGCGGATATATAGGAGTCGCAAAGCACTTAATCAACCTTAGCGCCGATATTAATGCAAGGCGCGCGACCACTTTCGGCCGGACGGCACTCGAAGGTGCTGCGGATTATGGAAAGCTCGATATAGTCCAGTTCCTACTGTCTCACGGGGTGAAGACGACCTGTCGGTGGCGCCGACAATATATACGGTCTATTGGATTTGCGAAGAGGAACAAGAATACTGCTATTGAATTATTACTGAGAAATCATCGACAATGGACATCTGAAGACGAGAGGATTTTATCCGAGGCGGAGCTACTCCACGAGAACAAGTTGTGGTCTGATGAGGACTCGGAGTCTGGTGCTGATGACTAGGCATGGTCACGCGGGATGTCTACCACGCGAAGAAATGTTCTGGAGCACAGAATATAAGTCGCTCGTGATTTTTGGACGATGAGAAGATGATATGTAAAACTCCGTTGCCTTATATGTAACGAAGCGTTTCGTCAGACAATATACAAATGTTGACTTGTCCTGTCTCCCTGCTCTGGCAGTTGGACACAAGGCTTTAACGAATTTTAGCGGCGAACGAGAATTTTCAGCCTGGTTGATATGCATCCCAGCTGTAGGTAGATCCCGACCGTGGATATATGCCTGCAGTTGGATTCCTTTCCAGTGAAACTTCATATTGCCGGTTCCAGAAGTCGGTCTAGAGATTTCGCTCTCTTCTGTTCTGTCTCACTATACCATAGTTTTCGGGCCACGTCTTGATCAATTCATCTTACCTACGACGACTTGTGAGCCTTTTCTCTGCCTCAGATTGCCCAATGGAAACCAGAGCCGGTTGCAGGAGGAAATATGTACGGAGTTCCTGTGTAGCTCCCCAATGTTTAGCGTAGAGGTCTGGAGAAGATCTCGAAAGCAAAGAAGCCATTCAACAGCCTCATATAGACTCTCTTACTACTATCAACTACCCCATGTCATACCAATTCTTTGCCTGAATGTTTTCTAAATGCTATCTAGTCCTTAGTATACTGTGAGGGTACATACATATAGGCTGCATCTCAAAACAATCTAGCAGTCTTTTTGCTACCTGGCTGCGTTGAGTGTCACAGCCATATCCATTAACGCAAGGCGAGTGTGGGATCATTTGTATTTTCTTACTAGGTATGTGATTCAACGGCTTCGGCCCTTATTTTTTGAGAGAAATGGACGGTATATGCTTATAGTTGTCTTTTACTTTAGCTGCCGCTTCTACAAGCTGGAAAATCAGCGACTTAGCGGCTATAAGAGATACGGTCGATGCGTCTAATTGTGGTACTGTGGCTTATATCTTGAAAACTGAGAAGATTATGCCACATTTTTCCTCAACTCCGCTTCATAGCAGAGTCGGCTTCGATGTACCATGGCATAGGGTGTACAAAACTCTTATGAAAGCAAATCACTCGCTTACGAAGGGGGAAAATACGAGAACCGTCAGTTGCCACTGCGCCTACTCAACCATGTACAATGCTATGTTGCGCTGTGCCCAGCCGCGCGCGTCTGGAGAAGATCGTGCCCTTGTAGCTAGCTGCCTTGCTCTTTGATGTGAGCCCCGGTGTGCGTCAGATGCGACGGTGATGGCATCTCCTATGCTGATAAGTCAATCTTTAGTGGTCGATTGCCCGATGAATCTCTGTAAGCTGCAGGCCGAAAAGAAGACGAAATTGGCCACCGGAGGGCTGAACGATTACGTTAGTTGGGGGCCTCGCTGTTGGATCTGTGATCCTGTTCCTGCTGATACGAGCTCTTTCGACTTTGATCACTTCTGCACACATTGTGGCTTGCTTGGACCGGACCGGTAGGCGCTGGAGTTTGTACAATCCGCGAACCTGTGCCAGCACCTATTCCACTCGTAGAAGGCTGAGCCCTCTTGGAATGAGCAGGCGGACTGCGTGATTGCCGGGACCGCTTAGAGCGCAGATGTCCAGTGTCGAAGGACGTGAAACTGGATGCGAGGCTCGGTGACAGGTCGTCGCATGCCAAGAGTGCCGATTCCTGGCTCCGATCTTGCGGATTGTCCTCCGCGCATAGGTACCGGGGTATGGCGGACGTCTCGGCTTCACCTCGAGGAATACAGTCGCTGCTGTCTCCAATCTGTTGCTGTGACGCGTTATCGGCATCCTGCGACGCTACGCAGCCTAGACAACCTGTAGATTCTTGTATTTGGCGACAGGCAGCGGTATCTTCTTGTGCCCTGGTGATGTCTGCCAGATTAATTGTTGCCGCTTGGGCTGCCTTGGCATTCGCGGCATGAATAAAGTCATCTCGATGCCGTTTCGCCATATCTCTGGCATTTCTGAACGCTGCTGCTCCGCGGCGGAATGCATCGATATTGCCAGTCATGCCCCAGGTGTCAATGTGGGTCATATGGTACTCGGGCCCCCCTTCCACGTCGCTCGGCGCCGTGACATGGTGAGCATACAGCTTGAGCACGCCATCGTGGTAGGTTGAGCTGTACGAGTACGCGTTGCCGTCATACGAGGGCTCGGTCTCGCCGTAGCTCTGCAAGGCGTGCAGGGCACGGGCTCCGTATGCCCCGACGTGACAAGCTTGCCTCCGCGCCACGTCTGCGCCTCCACTCGGGCCCTTTGTCTCAAGAAAGAAGTTCGGTGCTACCGGAACGTTGGGATGCTTGGTGGGAATAACGGCTGATCGAAGATGCTGATCCTTCCTGAGGTCTGGATTGAGCTGTTGCAAGCGAGCGCCGTCGAAAAAGTCGGGTTTCGGTTTCACTGCTGTTTTATTCGTGATGGGCTCTAGCTCAGTGAAGAGAACGTTTTGTTTGTTGGGGATGTTGCTGCTCCCGCAAAGAGCAGGCAAGACAGTGGCCACGATGTCGCTCTCGAACGTTGCTTGATCGTTCTTCCGACGGAAATCCCGGAACGCCGATTGGGAGAACCGTGACGGAGACAGAGAAGCTCGTTCAGCCGATAGCGCGTCATGGATAAGGCCCAGATTGCGAGGTTCGAGATCCGGAAGGCCATCCGCGTGGTCGTACCCTACTGGGTACACCATGTGATCGATGAGGTGCTGTTGAAAGTCCTTGCCGTATGCGGATGACTTGCCGCTTCGGGTGCAGAGGGTAGTTGCCCTCGTCGATTGCGTTCGTCGACTGCGGGAAGATGCCAACGGCGTGGGATTCATGGCGACAGGCCCCTGCTTCGGTTCAAGGAACTTGTAACGTTAGACAGCACATTGCCAGAAGGCTGAAGGACCCGAAGGACCTACCCCTCGGAGATGTCGAAGATCTGGGCCGCCTTGTCTTGCAAATCGAACAACGTCTTTAGGAAGGAAGCTGCTCGAGGTTCCTGGCGTCGCAGGTCGGTGTTGAAGCACCTTGTTTCGGCGATCGAGTTCTCGCAACGCAAGTGACGTGAGCGACACCTTTGACAAGCCGTCCCAAAATGCGGGCGGAAAGACGGTCGCGCAGTCTTCAGGCGCCGGCCTGATCCTCTTCGTTCGAGAGTGTTCCTGGGAGAGCTCGTCTGCGCGCGGTCTCTTTCGGTTGCACGCACTCGCCATGGGCGATTGTTGCAGAGACGCTCGACCGGAACGAAGCGTTTCCATGCCTAGGCCGGGCTCGATGATGCCCTCTTAATGAACAGCGGAAGCGACATGCGAGGAGACGGGACATGCGCGCGGGTCGGGCGGCGCGTAGTTTGGAGAGACGTAAGCCAACCATTAGCCGCGGAAATGATTGTGAAGGGTCGCGTCGGTTTCCTGCACGCGGGTCTGCCGGTGCGGTGATTTGGAGAGCTGTGAGCCAATCGTTAGCCGCTTATTTGCTTCAAGGAGTACGACCTGGTAATACCATTGTGAGGAGTCGGAACCAATCTCTCGCAAGGCCACTTGGACGTGGACCATGGGGAAAAAAAATCAGCCTGAAGGTTGATGCGCGAGGCGCAGTTGGCGACAGCGGATAAATGGTAAGCCGCTGGCCGATTCCCCGCCGTTTCTCCGTCCCGGACCATCTACCATCATTATCGAGATGAAGGTATAAAGCAGCTCATCACAATTGACATGCTCTCATTACTTATTTCCTAGTAGGACATCATAGTCAATGGCAGGTACCGTGTCGACTACAGGATTGGCGAAGGCGGGTTTGGTCTCGTCTATGCCGGTGCGCTATCACGTCGTGTTTGCTTCGCTGTGCTTTATGTTGGCTAACCCTTCAATGCCAGGGACTGATATCATGTCCGGTCAAGAGGTCGCAATGAAGCTCATGCCTGTAAAAGACAACTCGGAAATCATTGAAGGCGAAGTGGAAGCCTATAAGGCACTTGCTGGAGGCATTGGCATACCGCAAGTCCTCTGGTTCGGCCCGGATTCTGACTACTACGTATTGGTCCATGAGCTCCTCGGCCCTTCGCTTGAAGACCTTTTCAACTACTGTGGAAGACGATTTTCATTGAAGACCGTCCTCCTCATCGCCGACCAGGCCCTGTCGCGGATTGAATACATTCACGACAGGGGCTTTCTACATCACGACATCAAGCCGGAAAACTTCCTTATGGGGACCGGCCGGCAAGGCAACATTCTGTACACGATTGACTTTGGTTTGGCTCAGGGGTTCTCCGGCGTCAACTCGGAAGGATGGGCGTTCGGCGGCACAAGTCGATACGCCAGCCTCAACAACCACAACGGCCACGGTAAGTGCGATCGATCTCCGTAGGTGCTATCGATTCTGACTACTTCGACAGAGCAGTCTTGGAGCGATGATCTGGAATCCCTCGGATACGTGCTGCTGTATTTCGCTCGCGGGTCGTTGCCATGGCAAGGCCGGAAACCCGCGGATGGCAAGGAGGAGAATGAATTGATCAAAGAGATGAAGATGAAGTCGTCGACGATGCTCTGTGACGGACTGCCTCGGGAGTTCGCCACATACCTCGACCATGTCTGGTCGCTCGGATTCAGTGATCGGCCCAACTATTCACATCTTCGTCGGCTCTTTGGTCGCCTGTTTTTGAGTCGCGGCTTCAAGCACGACAATGTCTTCGACTGGACTGAGAAGCGTTTCCGGGAGCTGCAGAGTCTTACGGTCGAGCCGAAAACAGGCGACCGACTAGACCCCCGGACCGGCGAGGAGAAAATACGTGGAGAGTGATTATCTGTCCGCATTTGCCTCCGGTCTGGATATATATGGATAGATATGAACAGCCCACCATCAGTGTCCACTGCACTGCACCAACCTGGCCTTGAAGTCAAGCCGCTTTATCTGCTCCGTCATTCTTGGAGGCTGACGCGAGGTCATGCCATGCCGCCCTCCACTGCACTCGGTTTTTTGGGATCGGCAAGCGCTTTAGCTAACCTCGTGCAGGCCGATGGCCAGCGGGCTCATATCAGTGAACGCAACGCCGAACTAGACTATCGCTCTGTAAACATACGAATTATACAAATTCTAGCTCATGCAGTGCGCAATATGAGTATTTCCAGATCGCGTAAGTAACTTAGCAGAGCCGATAAATGGCTGCGTAGCCGGCGTCCTCTAACGCCACTATGGATAGTGGCATAGGATATGCATATCGAGACAATATCTGTACCACGCGAAGGAGCCCAGAAATGTATTGGTGGAAGTGTCGTTCGCCTAAGCTATACAACCCATACGACCACTAGCAGAGCTAAAGAGGGCAAGAGGTCCAGGTCAGAGTCTAGTAGAGTGCTGTATACATCTCCTGTCTAGACCTTAGGCCTCTATACATGTATCGTATCCCCGTCTTTGTAGGTCATACAGGCAAGCGTACCGTCCTAATTGAAAGGAAATTCGTCGGATAGCTATACTCGGAAAGCAGCCTTGTCTTATCGGACGGTAGACTCGGCCAATGTATCTATCTCTAGGACCAAGGACGTATATAGCACCCCGATATCAAGAGAAGGGCAGGCCATGACTCTCCGTATCGGTCACATCCACGACGCTTCCGGCCATGGCCACAGCACGACAGCCCATAAACTCAAGTTCCCCGAGAAAGGTCTCGTGAGTGGTGGACTTGGGAGAAGATCTGACACGAGTGCCTTTTTCCGCAGCCACGTTGCCGCTGTCATCCTTGATGTCTAGAACCCCTGGGCCTTGGAATGAAAGTAGGTAACCTAGTTTGACAGCCTCACACGGCACGAAATACGGTGCTTCGCGAGAACCGGCTGGGTTTGCGGCATGGAGACCGCAATCTTTCCGATCGGTAGCCAACTCCGCAGCGGAGCGCATCCGCCACGCAAAACT
This sequence comes from Cordyceps sp. RAO-2017, assembly GCA_002591385.1. NCBI lineage: Eukaryota > Fungi > Ascomycota > Sordariomycetes > Hypocreales > Cordycipitaceae > Cordyceps > Cordyceps sp. RAO-2017. Next base: position 29,863 of record NJEV01000025.1, on the reverse strand, counting down.
CGATGCGGAAGTATTGACGTGGATATTCAAGGTAACAAAATCAACCATCATGTGATATGGTTATTCCACAAATCTAGCGGAGCATGAAAGAAACAACCATGATATAAGGCTTCACTTACATGAGCATTAATTGTCGACGCCGAACGAGTTGATGCGAACCTGAGCATGTCAATCTTCAGGCCGAGGCGTTGCATCCACAGGCACCACGGGCTTACCCTCTTGAACGGGAACCATAAACACATATCATGTAAGTCGTCTGCCAAGGCCCAATAGAAAGGAGAGGAGACACACTCTTGGGGCTCGGTTCTGAAAACTTGATTTTACCTGTAGGCGGGATAGCCCTGTTTTCATGTTCTGATGCAAAGACGGCCGTAAACAGACTAGCGATACCGGGGGCAACGCTAGAATGACCGCCGTTGGGCTTGACCTGCCGACGGCTCGGGACGTCATCAAAGGAATGCCAAGAGGCGAGAGTGGCTACCCGAGTCGGCCTCGTGCAGATATGATGTCTCATACAAGTTCCCCTGTCACCAAACCCATTAGCGGCCGCGGCAGTTTCCACGATGTCTCTGGCTGGATGTCTCAGTTCACGTGCCGTGCCAGCAGACAACATTGAAGGTGCCTCGCTTCGACATGGCCCGAGCCACGTCCGGGCGAAGAACCGACAGGGAGTTGAGGCCGGCCGTGATGGCGCCGAAACAAGTCGCGAGCTTTGCAAACCCCGCATAGAAAAGTCGAGGAAGACAAGCAAGCCGTCCTGATTGTCACGTCGGCAGCCAATCTTAGCGCGGGTTTCCGTATGCAGGCCTAAATACCCGGGTTGCTTCATGTTCACATGATACTTGTACGAGACATGATGGGAAGGCAGAATCACCAGTGCGATAGGTACCCTACGTTCGATGTCGATTCTATCGAGGAAATGATCCTGAACACACGAGATGCTTGGATGGCGCATCTTCTAAACTCACAAGTTGTAAGTCGTCATCGGAGCCATGCTGGTAATATGAAAAAGGTGAAGGGAAGATCGAGGGCTATGCATTGGTCTCATGTGGACCACGAGGACATGGACAGCCACAGCCCGGAGCAGAAACGATCGCGCCAGCAGCAGTACGAACAGCAGAAGTAGGTATATGCATACATGTACAACTCTCCCCACTGTAACCATGCGATCTCTTCACCCCCTCACAGAGACCAGCAAACGCTTTCGCAATAATCGCACGTACCGTCCACTACTCTCGATGAATGATATTTCACTCACCTCTCGCTTCGACGTCGGTATCACACCGCTTCGGTGTCTCCTTGAGAAGGGCTTGCTTGCCGATACGTCCAGTCGGATGTACATTTTAAGCAACAAGGACTCGAAGCCTTGCCTTGACAATTTGTCGATAAATACGTGTGTAGGAGTTACCCATTCCGGGTATCCGGCACTTGCACAGCGACGCCATGAGAAACATGCCGCCTATCATCTTCCGATTCACAAAGGCCGACCAATCCCGTCAGCAGAGATCCTGTTGACCGACGCTGCTGACGTGTCACCGTCAGCCGAATTCAAGTTCGCACTCAACTAGTAGGCCTCGCTCAGCCTCCCACGGGGCTCACGCCCATGTTTTCCATTGATCTCACCTCGTCCCCTGGGTGGTCACCATCAGCCGGGCCTCTTCCTGCAAAGAACAGATTGGCCGGCACTGGGCGACCTTTGGCGATGATATTCGATCTCGTTGCTTTCAACAGGGATATAGCACCCACAATGGCCATCATCGCTTCTTGCTGGATATGGTTGCCTTTGGCGGGCTTCACGGCGGTGCGTAAGCCCCCCAAGCAGCTCCAGCCCATCGCCCGCTGATATCGCCTGTGATCCAGGGTCTGGCGTACTTGGCTGTTGTGGCGATCTACAACTTGTTCTTTCACCCGCTGAGGAAATTCCCGGGTCCTCGATCGGGAGCCGCCAGCCGTCTGCCGTTTTCCTTGGCCAGGATACGTGGGGGGGCGACGGACCGGAGTAAAAGGCTGCATGAAAAGTACGGCCACATCGTGAGAATTGCCCCAGATGTCCTCTCCTTCACGACTAGTCGGGCATGGAACGGTCAGTCTGAAATGGCGATGTGGACATGACGCTCGTGATGGTCACGAAGCCGGCTGACACGCCCAAGACATCTATGGTCCGAAGCAGTCCGAGATGCAGGGAAACATCCCCCGAGATCGGAGTTTCATTTACCTGCACCCGGACTCAATCGTACGTAGCTCGACGTTCCCCTGCCCTTCATCGGCCTCGACCAAAATCCTCATGTGAGTCTCGTCAAAGGGCATGACAGACGACGAGAACCATCGCAGAATCAGGCGCATCGCGGCGCCCGGCTTCTCCGAGAGATCGGTTGTCCTGCAGGAGGACTGCCTGCAGCGGTACACGTCACTCTTCGTCGGCAGGCTGCAACGGGAGTCCGCTCGCGAGGGTGAGATCGACTTCGTCTATTGGGTCAACGCTCTCACGACCGACATCATCGGAGAGTTGGCGTTCGGTCACAGCTTCGGCGGTCTCGAGAGCGGCGAGATACACCCGTGGCTCTCTACCGTCTTCGGCGGTATCAAATTCGGCTATGTCGTCGGCGAGCTCAGACGCCTCCCTCGCTGGGCGGCCAATCTCGCAATCATGTGCATGCCCAATAAGGGCAGAAAGCACGACAGCCGGGCCCGGCAGTACGGGGCGGAAGCGGTCCGTCGACGGATGGATATGGGGACCCAGAAACCGGACCTGTTTTCTAGCCTGCTCAGCAACAAAGAGCAAGGTAACATGAGTGAATCCGAGGTTGTGGAAGCAGCCGTCGCCTTCGTCATCGCGGGCAGCGAGACGACGGCCACCTTGCTTTCGGCATGTCTCTATCTCCTGTGCCGAGACCGGGCGATCATGCGGAGGATTACGGGCATGATCCGCTCCGCATTTGCCGCCAGTTCAGACCTAACACTGCTGAAGCTTCAGAATCACGAGTACCTGAATGCGGTGCTGCAAGAAGCGCTTCGGCTGTACCCTCCGGCGCCGGACTCGCTGTTCCGCCGCACTCAGAAAGCAGCAGTGGTGGCCGGAGAGATGGTGCCGGCCAACACCAGCCTGACGATGAACCTGTGGGCTGCGAATAGGTCGTCGTCCAACTTCCATCGACCAGACGACTTCGTGCCGGAACGCTGGCTGAAGGACTGTCCGCCCGAGTTCTGGAGCGATGACAGAGCCGTCGCGAAGCCGTTCAGCTTCGGGCCCCGAGACTGCCTCGGGAAAGCGTGAGTGAGCATTGGATGAGAGTCAAGCTACCGCGGCTAACCATCGTCCGTAGCCTCGCATGGGCTGAGATGCGATTGATCTTGGCGAATGTCCTATGGCACTTGGATCCCGAACTTCTCCCAGAGAGCCACAACTGGATCGAAGAGTCCAAAGTCTACTTCCTGTGGGAAAAGCCGCCGCTCAAGATGAAGTTCCGGCCGAGACAGTGGGAGTGAATGAAGGCGATTTACTGTTTCCAGTTTTTGTGGCCACGATGGCATCGAAGGCAAATCGACAACCCCGCCGCCACATGTACCGTATTATGTCTGAGTTGGCGATCTGTTTTCATTTTCGGAACATGGTGGCACGAATTGAACGCATTTCATCATTTCTTTCCGGCGGTGTAACTGCACGGCTTCACATCCTTGGGCGCAGGGCTCCCATGTCGTCGGCCGGCACTCAGCTGAAATTAAACAACGTGAACGGGCAGGCCTGCGGGGGATGACGAGAGTCATGCAGCCCAATATATTTATTCATTTAATCTAATGTGGCTTCGTGGAAGGCAGCGGCCCTCTTCCCATTGGTCCCGTGGGCTCCAATGAGGTGAAGCATCCTATTGATTCGTACATGGAACGCCCGTTGCTCTCTACCAATGGAAGAACCATAACCAACCCTTCATTGTGATAACGCCATTGCGGCCCGGATATAGGGCACACCGCCAACGCCACCTTTCAAGAGGGCATTGCGGGTTTCGTAATACCCTTACTAAGTGGCCAGTCGGACTTTATCAAGAGTAAGTGGTGCTCGCATGAGGTTGATCGATTGGAAGCTGATAGGGGCGTACAGAGAGCGAATCTCAGAATGGATTACATGTCGACTACTTGGAGTCAACGAATTCGTTGGCTCATAAGAATCGATATGAGCTCGAGCAGACTAGCTTCGTGGTCATCCCATGTAGTCGGAATGACATGGACTCTGAGAAAATACGGGACGGACATGTCGACATTCGTGCCAGGGGAGTGTAACTTAAAGTAAGGGATTTGTCTCTTCCTGTGGGTCATGTTCCAATACCGCAACTGTGACACGCAATGAACTGGACTGGCAACACTCTTGCGATCTGTGTCATCAAGCATTGAAACTATGCGTTTTTACCACGTCCGATAGGGGCGACGAGAACACTTCGGAACCAGAACTGAGCTGATACGCCGAGTATCGCAAGGACTAGATTCGCACATGCCCCGTGAAGAAAAGATGCGGGTTTGAATGTGATTGTGCTGTATACGAGTTGTGTGACGACATTGAATTTTGGCGTCAGGTCCGTAGAAAAGTTGGTCAACTACGATCGTTCCGGTCAAATCGGGCTCTAGAATATTCAACGAGTGCTCGTGCTGTCTGAGTGGGCTGCCCGAGCGGCTGTGATCAACACAGCCGGCCGGCCACCCACCATCGAATCTGACTGTCCGAGCGTATCTGGCTCGAGACAGGCGCCTTGAAGACGTAATCAGGAGCATGAAGGCAGCAAGTGCGAGTGCGCCCATGACGGGGAGACAAGGAAGAGAACAAGAATCAGACCAGACTTTGGTCTCGACAATGTATAGACTATGGCCCGCCATTTCATGTAACCCGTCAACCATATCCTTCCGGTAGAACCCAACATTGGTCCGCTAGGGCAACAACATGAAGCCTCGAGGTCTCCGGCCAGACGGTAGATCGTGAGGGACAGCCAGCTAGAGGGGCCAGTCCGTCTTCCGGCGGCAGCCGTCGACGAAAGGCTGCCTGGATGGTAAGTCTTTTTGACCCCTTAGTACAGACCCTTTCTAGGGCGAGTCTAGTGATGTCCTGTCTTCCGTCGAGACCCGTGTCGTTCCTGTGGCCCCCCTCTGTCTTGTCTCGCCGGCTGAGGACGCGAGCTTCGGCTAGAGTCCGGTCCATTCCTGACCGGTGCAAGCACACGCCGAGGCGGGGAACTCAGGCTGACATGCCGCAAGGGGCTGGATGAATCAAGAAAATGCGTCAAAAAAGGGGGAAGGAAAAAGGGGTTCAGTTAGGTTGAACAGCCGCCGTGACGCTCAGACTCGACAAAAATCTCATGCCCACGCCCTACTATCCTGAGAGGGGAAACCGTTGCTGCTTTGGAAATCGACGCTGGGACTGTTCAGAGGGGAATGGCCTTGGCCGGGCTCAGCTGGCCTTCTTGTTGTGGCGGTTCTGCGGCCTGCGGCCAAGCCAGGTCAAGACGCTGCGGACCTCTTTGTCGTTGGCGAAGCCGGCGACTCGTAGAGCCTGCTTCAGCGCCAGAACCGGCACCTCATTTCCGCCGGTGACTTCGAGTATGTCCTGGGTTTCAAAGGCGGGTGAGACAGAGCCATCGTCACCGCGTTGGCCACACACGACGGGCCAGTCCTCCCAAGGGGGTGGCAGAAAGGAGGGAGGAAGAACGGGGGGAAGAGGACAAGCAACGTACATTCTGATCCTTGACGGTCCCGTTGCTCGTCACCTGCAGGCGCCTGTCGGTCTTGACGGAGGCCTCGGCGATGTCGAGGACGGTGTGGAACCTGGCGGTGACGCTGGTCGGCCGGCACGGCGGCGGGATCTGCTCGGCCTGGAAGAGGGCGCGGATGCAGAAGGCCATAGCATCGCCGCGCTCGAGCGGGTTGTAGACGCCGAGCAGCATGCCGACCTCGGCGGCGCCGTAGCCGGCGGCGTCGCGGTTGTAGTCGGAGCGCGGGTTGCGGCGGCGCTCGCCGTCGATACGGGCCAGCTTGGCGACGCCGAAGCACTGCGGGCTGACGGCGCCGCAGCGCTGCAGCGCCGCCAGCGTCTCGGCCCAGGCCTGCGGGTCGAGGCGGGTGATGTCGCCGGTGGAGGCGTCGCGGCGCGAGAAGCTGGCGTCGTGCTCGATGCCGAAGTTGCGCTTCTGCACGTCGACCAGGTCGAAGACGGCGTCGAGGTCGCGCCCGGACTCCTCCAGCCCGTCCGCCGTCAGCAGCGCGCTCGTCACGGGCGAGACGCCGAAGCCGACGAAGCAGGCGATGATGATGTCCACGATGGTGATCTTCTTGCCGTTCTTCGGCAGGAACCCGTGGTTCGCCAGCGTGTTGAGCGCCGGGCACGAGCAGCGAGCTGGCCGTGGCGCGTCAGCCGCGTTTGACTTGTCCCTCGCAAGGAGACAGACATGGACAAAAAGAGAGAGAGAGAGAGAGAGAGAGAGAAAGAGAGAGAGGGAGAGAGGGAGAGAGAGAGACAGAGAAGAAGACAGAGACGAAACGAGAGAAGAAAAGGCCGAGAGCAGGGACAGAAAATCAAAAAAAGAAGAATCCGACTTACAATCTCCCGGCTGACGTTGGTGGAAGGTGTCGAACCGCTTGTCGGCCGGGTTGATTTTCGGTATGACCTTGGGCACAAACCACCAACACTTCTTCATCCACGCATCCGGATCTTCCGGGTGCGTGAGCCGCTGGCTGACGAAGGTGCCGAAGAAGGGGATCTGATGGGCCACGCAGTACGCCTGGTCTCGGAGCACGCCAAAGATCTTGCCCCGCGGCTTGTGCTCGGAGCCGGCGTCCGCCGAGTCTGCCGCGGCCCCGACGGCCAAGAGGGCGGACAAGAGCCTCAACTTCATCGCGGCCGGCCGGTAGATGGGTGACGGAAGGGGGAGGAAGAAAGGATGTCTGCCTCGACCGACTGTCTATGACTATCTATTCAACCCCCATCGGGTGGTGCGAGAGGCATATGGAAACTCGGCCGCCAGACGCCCGAGCCATCTTTCCCGTGGCTTCGCCTACCTGTTTTATATTATGGGGACGATTCGTCCGAGGTCGACGGAGCTAGTCTGTCTCCCACCGGCTGACTCCATTCCATCCGGTGGAAGGGGATTTCAAACATGTGTATATATATAGCATATATGATATATATCCTCTTCGCCGGCCGGCTCGAGAGACATGCAACTGTTGCAGGGTCTTCTACTTCGCCTTCGAACGCTGAAGCGGCCTCTCGAAACCGAGCTCAGCTGCGTTCCATTCTCCGCGCTGTCCGCTCCTTCGAGAGGGAACCGCGTGATCCTGTCGACACCGACGCCAGTCACATTCCCTTCCATGGCGCCAAAGGGGTGCGTACGCGTGCCACGCCCGGCTCTGCACCTATCCGGGCTCGCGGCCCTTCCCCCCAGGCAGTGCTCGACTGGGAAGACCCCTGTGGGCGGCGGCCAAGAATGCAGCTCATAGCCGGTTCCGAGACAATCCTGGCAGGCCTCGAAAGAGCCGACACCCGTTGAGCCGTAGAGCGGCGAGCACAGAGCTGGACGATAGTCGTTGCCGACTCTCTCGAGGTCCAGATGGTGACCGTGAGTGGAAGCACGCTCGTCAAAAGTTCAGGGGCAGGCAAGAGGGAATGGGGGAAATCGAATATTTCAAAAAGCAAGCAAAAAAGGCAAACGAGACAGGGCTTCGACGAATCCGTTTTCGTCTCGTGGCCGGGCCCGAAGCTTTCCGTCTCGCGGCCGGGCCAAAACCATTGAAAACACGCTTCGCATGCAGTGGTAAGCTCGTAAATCCAAGCATCGCCGCGCCGTGTACATGACCAAACACCGACCATCAACATCCGTCATTGCTCCTCGGCCGACAGCCCCTCGAGCACGCTCATGGCCCGCGTGCCCTCTCTCTCAAACTTGTTGACCATGGCCTCGCACTCGTGCTTCAACCCCTTCTCCGCCTCGCCGGCATTGAAGTAGATCCATTCCTCGACTGTCATCCTCTTCTCGGGGCTCGTCAGGTCCTTGCCCTTCCGCAGCAGGCGTGCCACCGTGTTCTCCTTGTCCGAGCCGGAGCGGGGAGTTCCCAGAACCGCCTCGAGGTTCACGGCCGTCCAGGGCGTCGAGCTCTCCAGGCCCGCAAGCACGTTGCGCTTCGCCGGCGAGCCGCGTACGGGAGTCGTTGCGACGGGGGCGAGGACGACTCTCTTGGTCGTGGTGGAGCCGCCCGTCGGCTTGGACGAAGGCGGCCGGTTCTCGGCGTCGGACGACTGCGGCGACTGGGACGGCGACAAGGCCGGCTGTTTGGCTGAAGGCGCGGGCGATATTCCCTTGGCCGGCGTTGATGGGTTGTCGGCCAGCTGATCGGAGGCAGCATCGGTCGACGGCACCGGCTCTTGTTCCAGGGCAGGGGGTTGCAGGCCTGCCTCCTCTTCCTCGGGCTGTTCTGCCTCCTCTTCCTCGTCTGCCTCGTCTACCTCATCTGCCTCGTCTACCTCATCTGCCTCATCTGCCTCGTCGGTCTCAGCCAAGACCTCTTCCTCTCGTGCCTCCTCCACGACCATTGTCGTCGGGCGGACTTCCGCGGGCTCCTCCGCGGAGGCTTGCGCCCTCTTGGATGTTCTTCCTCGATTGCGCTTCGTAGACGCATCGGTAGCAGCTTCGGACGCCGCGTCTGCCACGGGACCTAGCGATGCCAGAGATGACTTGTGTGGCCGGCCACGGACTCGTTTCGCAGCGTGCTCTGCAGTCTTCGCGGGTCCATCGGGCTCGACCAGGTCTACGGCATCAGCAGATGTCCGTGACGCCAGCGATTGCTTCGGGGGACGGCCTCGTCGTGCGGGTGGCTGCGGCGGCGCCTCTTCGGCGTCGGTCGACCTCTCCGACGCCGGCGAGGCCTGTGCCGCATGCGCCCGACCTTTCTTGGCTGCCACGTCAGCCCGTCCCGACTCCCTGTTCTTGACGACGGTGCCGGTGCTTCCCAGACTGGCACGCTGCAACTCTTCCACGGACGCCTCGCTCGGCGGCTCTGCAACCACCGGCACCTCTTCCATAGTCCGTGAGACGGCTACTCTCGCGCTTTTGGCCGCTTTCGTTTCCTTGGATGCCTTGCGTGGAGCAGGTTTGCGGCCTTTCTTGGGCACACGTAGCTGCTCCGACTCCTCATCCATTCGCATCTCTGCCTGCAGAGCAAGCAACTCCTCCTCCACCGCGGCATCATCTGCATCGGCCGGAGAAGGGTCAAACATGGCAAAGTCAGCAGAAGTATGCAGGCCAGCGCTCTCCTGGACCCATGCCTCGTTGGATTCGAGTTGATGCTCGGCTGCTTCGTCCTCGTCCCAATCTCTTGCAAGGTCCTCCTCCAACTGCCGCTCGATTTCCTCGTCGTCGGGGAATTGGACGGGCGGTGCCCGCAGCGAAGCGATGGATGCGGTAGATACTGTCGAGAGAGCCGATGGATGTCTGCTCGTTTTCGCGCTCGACCTCTTGGTCCCTTTGCGGCTCGCAGTTCTGCGAGCGGGGGCAGGGGCGTCCAGCATCTCGCTCTCATCGGGAATAACCGTGGAGGCATTTGTGACAGTGCTGCTTCGAACGCGTGTTGAACGCTTCTTTGCCGCTGGCGCGTCCGACAAGGACGTGTTTGCGTCATCCACGGCGTCGCTGCCACGCTTCCTCCCGCGCGCTGTCTTTGCTGGCTTCAGCTGGGGCGCAGGGGCTTCTTCCCCTTGTTCATCGGCGGGCTCAGCCTCGGGGGTTTCGTGCTTCTTTGCCCTGCTTCGGCTGCCCTTGGCGGCAGCGCCTTTTTTGCCCTTTGCTTTCCGCCCGCCCTGGGTCATGGTGGAGGCCGTGGTGAGTACGCTGTCGTCCGCCAGTGTAGTGCTGTCGGCCACAGAATAGGTCTCCGAGGCAACGGTGGTGACCGATTGCGCCGACAGCCGGGAAGCCTTGGACCCCCGAGCGGCCTTGCTTCGTCCCGTCTTCTTTCGTGTGCCCTGGAACTGATCTGCGAGGACGAAGAAGGCGCAGCCGGGTGATCGGTTGTAGTGTTCGTCACTGATCCCCAGTCAGCATCCAAGTCGAGCGCCGTCAGTGCCGGCGGATCGGATAGCGAAACTTACTAGGGCTTGTCGCTGGGCTCCCACCCGTCGAGAGCCAGCTGACAGTAAGCGCAGGTGGCCATGTCGTCCGATTCGGCAGTAGGCGTGTATTTCCACCCGGCTTCGACGAGCTACGGCACGGTCAACAGATGCGACCTGCCATGGCGACAGGCTGAGACTGACCTGTTTGGTCTTGCACTTCCAAGCCCTCTTGCCGTCGTGGGGCCACTTGCCGGCGAAGGTAGCCTTGCGCGCCTCCACCATCCAGGGCGCGCCTGGGTCTTGTTTGCCATAGTCGCCTATTTCGGCCTCGATGGCAGTCACGACAGCCCATCCGCAGTCAGTGGCGTGCGTGAGATGCTCCACAAGCGGGTCGTCACCATCCTCCCATCCATCCAGGCCTTTGCCGCAGAGGAAGCAGGTGACATTGTCGGGGCTGGCGGGGGTCGGGTCGAAGTAAAAGCCTGCTTTGGCGAGCTACATGGAAGGCAGGGTCAGCGGAGAGGCGTCCAGGAGAGGGGGAAAGGGTCGAAGCACGTACACTTTCGGGCGCGATCTGCTTGTGCGGCCAGCTCAGCGTCTTGCCGCGTCCACTGGCGGATGAGCCTCTCTTCTTGGTAGTTCTCTGAAAGGAATATAGGCGGGCTTCATAAGTCATGTACTGATCCATCTCATCCGTCGCCATGATGGTCGTGTCGCGACCGAATCGCGGTGCGTGGGTTGTCGAGATCCAGACGCGACGAGCGAGACGCGAAGACTGCGAGCGATGATTCACGGGAGCAGGCAAAGCATAGCGACCTGAGCAATTCGAGCGAGCTGGTCGGGTGTCCGATCGGTAAGAGATTCAGCGCGACCCTTGCGATCAGTGAGCGGGCCGTTGCGAATTTGAAGCTGCTCTGGGCAGCCGTTGCCGGGACTGAAGTGGGCCGACCACTTTACAACCGCGTTTGTTTACTTTCGGACTAACGTTGGGCCGGACCGGGGAGACTGCAGGATCGGCTTTGGTACACATGCAGGAATGGATACGTGATGTCTTCCCTTGGACGCAAGCTCTTCCGTTGCCGGGATCGAGAGATGGTGAAATTGAACGGTGGTGGGAAAAATTCGATGTGGCACAGATCTCCCATCGTACGCTTCTGTCGACGCTCACAAAGCGCGCGGGTAAGCGCAGATGTGGGCGGTAGCGAGCAAGCAAATGTACGCTTTTTGGCCGCACGGCCCATTGGGGGGCTCTTGGGCCTTGGTCCTATCAACGACGCTGCCTTTACAGCTTTCCCGCGTCTTTCATGGCCTTCTCGCCGTCGACCAGAACGCACCAACCCTCGCTGCCGCGGCCGCCATCGCCGTAGACGACAGACTGGAAGGCCCCCTCGGCCAGGGCAAGCTGGAGGACGCTGTCGTCGAAGGTGCCGGGCTGCATCCAGACGGCCGGAATGCCGAGCTTCTTGGCCTCCTCCAGCACTCCGCGGGTGACGACCGGGGGCGTGATGATGGACACGGACGTCTCCTTGGGGTTGGGCAGGGCTGAGAGACTCGGCAGGGTCGGGTGGTCCTTTCCCTGGACCGTTACATGTCCCGAGCCCGGGTTGATGGGCGTGACACGGAGGTCGTGGTTGAGATACCAAGCATGCACCGCAGGGAGGTCAACAGGGCGAGCCTTGCCATCGTCTGGTCTCCGTCCTCACCTTTGTGGCCGAACTTGGCCGGGTTGGAGCTTGCGCCGACGACGGCGAAAACGGGCGAGGTGAAGAACTTTCGAGCCGTGGCCTCGGTGGCCATGGCGGGCGGCTGTTGTCTCTGCTCAGCTTGAGCCGCTGCTCCCGGATGCCCGTTGGTTTATCGATTCTCTGCGGGACGGCCTGAGGCTGATTTTGCTTCTCGCTCTCGGCAGAATCACGACAGTCAATGTCTCGGTGGCGCAGCCTTTCGTGAAACTTGCTGACTACTACTAGTCATAGTCGCAGAGGAGTAGTGTACTTTATACTTCGCCTATCCGTATAGCATCCGAGGGACAGAGTCGTCTCTGCGGGGCTCCGGGGCTGGAAATCGAGAATCCGCACCGCCGAAGCGTAACCCCGACATCGGCCGATGGCCCGAGGCCGAGCAGATGGTTTGATGGGCTCTGTCGGCCACGGCCTAGCTCGAAAGGAGCCTATTAAAGGGTTTATCTAGCCCCTTGATGGGAGGAAACAGGCTGTTGACGGGAGGCACCCAATTGGTCCGGTAACGTACAAGGGAGGATACGTGAGAGTAATCGCCTTGCCATAGCGACACGGCTCGTCCTTTTGTCGTCTTCGCCATGTCCGTCTTTGGGTGCGTCATGGGCCGGTCGGGCTTGTCACAACGACGAAATGCACGAATCCACACGAGACGAGGGCGCTGACTTGTGAGGTGCAGGAGAGCAAGCTTCTCGGCTGCGGGCTACGCGGCTGCGCGGCCATCCTATCCAGCCAGCCTGTTCAGGACGGTGCTCGGCCATCACCGCGGGCCCAAAGGCTTCCTGCTCGACCTGGGCTGCGGCCACGGCATAGCGGCGCGAGAGATGAGCCCCCACTTCGGCAGGGTCATGGGCATCGACAGGAGCGCGGGCATGATCCAGCAAGCCTCGTCGATGACGGCGGGCGAGGCCAACATCAGCTTCCGGCAGGGAGGCGCCGAGGACCTCTCCTTTCTGGCCGACGGCTCGGTCGACATGGTGGTGGCGGGCCAGGCGGCGCACTGGTTCGACTATTCCAAGGCCTGGCCCGAGCTGGCGCGCGTCGTCCGGCGCGGAGGCTCGCTCGCCTTCTGGGGATACAAGGACAACGTGCTGGTGGGGCACGCGCGGGCCAACGAGGTGCTGGACCGATTCTGCTACGCCGAGGGCGAGGTCGCGCCGGGCGTCGAGGGCATGCAGCGGTACTGGGAGCAGCCGGGGCGCGAGCGGGTGCGCCAGCTGCTGCGGGCCGTCGAGCCGCCGGCGGCGGCGTGGAAGGACGTCGAGCGGATCGAGTATGACGTGCAGATGGACGCCGCGAGCGCGCCGGACGCGGAAAGGGCCTGGATGAGGAAGCGCATCAACCTGGGCGGGCTCGAGGCCTACCTGCGGACCTTCAGCGCCTTCCAGGGCTGGCGAGACGCGCACCCGCAGGCGAGGAGCCGGGCGGAAGAGGGCGAGGGCGACCTGGCAGACATGATGATGGAGGCCATCGTCGCGTCGGAGCCGCAGTGGCAGGCCATGGGGGATCGCTGGAGGGAGGCCGAGGTCGAGACGGTCTGGGGCACGTACATTTTGCTGGCGAGGAGGAGTTGAGGTTTTCCTTCTGTCCCCCTTCCTGCATGTATGTGGTAGGTACACTGGTAGGCATGTACCTGCTCCCAGTGCCCATGGCACCACCACTTCACTCTGCTTGGCCTTCCAAGATCCGACTCATCTTTGGATTACTGCTCACGAGACAGTCGAAGCTACCATGCGAGCATCATTCCAGAGTCACGTGCGCGAGGTGGATTTGTTGACAGCCTTGGGCGCATCTCGGCTGCACGCTTCAACCTTCGAGGCACAGCGTCTAGGTACCTGCGGACTACTGGGCTTCTAGGCGGGCCAGCAGGTACCTTCAGCCCGCCCGGGGCACCCCGCTGTATTATCGCCCCCGTTGCCCCGTCAGGGCTCATTTCCAGGCCAGGGGCCCCCTTCCAGGCGTGGGGCGGCCGTCTCAGGAGCCCTTGTGCTCGTCAATGCCGTTTGGCCTCCTGGCAACCTCGCATCAACACCATTCTCTCCCCATCACCACTCGATCCCAGCCCGACCGCTCTTTTGGTCCAGACGTCTCTCCGCCAGCAGCAGAAAAGAGCCGCGATCGAGGCAAGCGACGAGGCGCGCGACCACCGCGTACACCCGCGAGACACGCACAGGCCTGTGCTATTTTTTCCCGCCCGCCCCAAACCACAATGGTGAGTTGCCCCAGCACCGGCGGCTGAGCAGTAAACAAACGAGCCCCGCGACCACATGATTCGCCAGCAGCCGCCGCCGCCTCGCCCTTTGCCCATCGCCCTTCTTCCGCACACGGCGAGTCTCGGTGCGATAGCGTGAGCAAAGCTGCACAACGCACCACATCGCATCCCCTGCCTTCGCCTCGCTTGCATCTCTGCACGAACCCACCGCCGCAGCGACCCCGTGCTCGGACCGAGAGGAGAGGAAAAACAAAGAGAAGAAACATGTCTTCTAACCAGTACGAGTCCCAGGCGTCGACCAACTACAAGGAGGCCTTTGCCCTCTTCGACAAGCGCGGCAACGGCCGCGTCACCGTCGACTCGCTCGGCGACCTGCTGCGCGCCTGTGGCCAGAACCCGACGCTGTCCGAGATCCAGGAGCTGGAGAAGACGGCCGGGTCCGAATGTGAGTGGTGCGGGAGAGGAGGCCGAGGGGGGAGAGAGGGTGCTGACGACGATTGGCAGTCGACTTCGAGACGTTCCAGCGCATCCTCAACCGCCCCGGCGGCTTCCGCGACCCCGGCGAGCCCGAGGAGTACTGCCGCGGCTTCCAGGTCTTTGACAAGGACATGACGGGCTTCATCGGCGTCGGCCAGCTCAAGTACATCTTGACGAACCTGGGCGAGAAAATGTCGGACGACGAGGTCGACGAGTTGCTCAAGGCCGTCGACACCAGCTCCGGCCAGGTCAACTACACGGGTAGGGAGACGCGCCCGCCCCCTGTTGCGTGCTGTGTGCTTTTTGCTGACAATGGCCTTGCGCCCTTCAGAACTCGTCCGAACCATCCTCGCCAACTAGATGGATGGCCTGCGCAGATGATCTGTCTGCCTGTTCCACGTGTCTTTGACCTCTTTCATTTTACTTGCATTCTGCGACTGGAACGGCGTTTCGATGCTTGCGCTTTGATGGATTCTCCGGTGATGGACAGTCGTACATAGGGATGGATGGATGGAGGGCTTTGGCAGACACTGGATGGACCTTTTTTTTTTTTTTTGCTCTTCCTGTATCGTTTCTTCTCGCTGGCCCGTCGAGCGCTTGGACGGCGAGCAGGGAACTGAACGGCCTCACACCCAGGCGGTGTCTAGACTTGGGCAATCGACAGATGAGCTCGATGCCGTTCTCCGTGCTCTCTCCGCTACTGATCGTCATCGTCGCTTAGCCGGAGCTGCTCTCACCCTCTTCCTCTCCCTCTCGCCTAAGCTGCTGCTCCCAGGGCCACGTCGTCATGCCACGGACCACCTGTGAGGCTTTGACAGGCCCCCGCTACGGGGGGCGGACCTCCAGCAGCCTCTCCGCCCCACTGGAGCTCCCCCCCCCGCCCGACAGCCAAGCTGGAACCTAAGCGACGTCCAGCCAGAGCTTGGAACCTCCTTGGCATCCTTGCATCTTCCCCCTCATGATCGCCAGCAGCCTCCAACTTCCAACCTGCGATATCCGCCTACGCGCCCGTCTCTCAGCCTTGGCTAGCCGCTACAACGCAGCATTCGGCCCGTCAGCCGTCCGCTCCCTTCACGCTGGCCCGACGTCGCATCTACAAGAGCGCCCCCCCTCTTTTCCTCCTCGGCCTCGCCCTCGTCGTCCTCGTCCTCGCTGCCACGCTGGCCTCGCCACGAGCCTTTGTCCGCCTCCGCGCCCTCGCCAGTCACTTGCGCGATCCGTTGCGCGCCCGTCAACGCACAGTTGTCTCCCGCCGCCCCCTGACGACGAGCACCATGGCCGGCCCCGAGTACCAGACGCCGCCGCAGCCGCCGCCCGTCTTCACCGCCACGGCCGACTCCATCCTGGCCGAGACCAAGAAGCTGACCGAGACGACCAAGGCCGTCTACGACCAGGTCGTGGCCGACGTCCAGCCCGGCTCGGCCACCTTTGCTAACTCGCTGCACCCCGTCCTGGTCGACGACAACAAGTCGTCGGCGCCCAGGCGGATCCTGACCTTCTACCAGCATGTCTCGCCCGACGAGTCGCTCAGGGAGGCGTCCAACAAGGCCGAGCAGATGCTCGACGACTTCAGCATCGAGACCAAGATGCGCGAGGACATCTTCAAGCTCGTCGACGCCGCCTACGCCACGCGCGCCTCCCAGAAGCTGGAGACGGAGCCCCTCCACCTGCTGGACAAGGAACGCCAAAAGTACATCCGCAACGGCCTGCTCCTGCCCGCCGGCCCCCAGCGCGACCGCTTCAAGGAGATCCAGAAGCGCCTCAGCCAGCTGTGCATCCAGTGCCAGAAGAACCTCAACGAGGAGGGCGGCGCCATCTGGTTCACCCCCGACGAGCTCGCGGGCGTGCCGTCGGATGACATCGATGTCGACGGCCTGGAGAAGGGGACGGGCGAGAACGAGGGCAAGGTCAAGCTGACTTTCAAGTACAATCACCTCTTCCCGCTCATGAAGTACGCTGCCCACGAGGAGACCAGACGCAGGTACTCCATGGCCGAGTCGAACAAGGTAAGGCACCCACCCACCTACTGGATAGCGCTCACTCACTCTCTACACCTAGTCCAACATCAACGTGCCTCTGTTCCATGAGATCATCGAGCTCCGGGACGAGGCGGCCCGCATGCTAGGCTACGCCAACCACGCAAGCCTGCGCATCGAGCAGAAGATGGCCAAGACGTCGGAAAGGGTCAACCACTTTCTCGGCGATCTTCGCAAGCGGCTCGTCTCCGGCGGCGCCAAGGAGGCCGAGCGCCTCCTCGAGTACAAGAAGCGTGACTGCCAGGAGCGCGGCGAGCCGTTTGACGGTAACCTGTACATGTGGGACGTGGCCTTCTACTCCAGGCTCGTCAAGGAGAAGGAGTACCAGGTGGACGAGGCCGAGGTGTCGCAGTACTTCCCCGTCGCACCGACCTTCGCCGGCATGCTCAAGATCTTTGAGCAAATCTTCGGCTTCGTCTTCGTCGAGCTCGCGGCCGAGGACAGGGCCAGGCTGAGCCCGACGGGCAAGGCCGAGGACATTGCCTGGCACGACGACGTGCTCATCTACACCGTCTGGGACGACGAGGCGGCCGGCGGCGGCTTCTGCGGCTACCTGTACCTGGACCTGCACCCGCGCGACAACAAGTACAGCCACAACGCCAACTTTGGGCTGGAGCCCGGCTACATCAAGGAGGACGGCAGCAGGAACTACCCGGCCACGGCGCTCGTGTGCAACTTCAGCAAGCCGTCGGGGTCGAAGCCGGCGCTGCTCAAGCACCACGAGGTCGTCACGCTGTTCCACGAGCTGGGCCACGGCATACACGACCTCGCGGGCCGGACGCGCTACGGCTACTCGCACGGCACCTCGGTCGTCGAGGACTTCGTCGAGGCGCCCTCGCAGATGCTCGAGAACTGGTGCTGGACGCCGAGCGTGCTCAAGTCGCTCTCGCGCCGCTGGGACACGGGCGCGCCCATCCCCGACGACATGGTCGAGCAGCTGGTCAAGACGAAGCACTTCAACTCGGCCACCAGCACCCTGACGCAGCTGCTGTACGGCATCTTCGACATGACGGTGCACACGCCCGAGACGCACGACAAGGTCGAGAGCATGAACGTCGGCCGGCTGTGGAACCAGCTGCGACACGACATTTCCGGCATCAAGGGCCCGGAGGACCAGGGAAAAGGGCTGTGAGTAACGACGTTTTCTCTTTTTCTCTCTCACTCCCTCCCCCACTCCCTCCTACTGTCTCTCTTACGCAACCCCCCCCACCCTCCTCTGTTTTTCTTCTCTCGCCGCCAAAAGAGAGACAAGGACTGACTCGTCGGGCGTGCAGAGAATGGGGTAACCGCTATGCCACGATTGGCCACTACATTGGCGGCTACGACGCCGGCTACTACGGCTACCTGTACTCGGAGGTCTTCTCCACCGACATGTTCCACTCCTTCTTCAAGAAAGACCCCATGAACGGCGACGAGGGCCGCAGGTACCGCCGGACGGTGCTGGAGCGGGGCGGCAGCATGGACGAGATGGACTTTCTCAAGGAGTTCCTGGGCCGAGAACCCAGCTCAGAGGCCTTTTACCGGGAGCTGGGGCTTTCCGACTAGATTCCATGAGGACCGTTGTTGTTGAAGAAGAGCTCCTCACTCGAGTACGGTATTAGTAGATACATGTACCTATCGAACATGTATGACTGCACTCATGGGTCGCCGAGCTCAGGTAGAACTGTCGGCGCCACGCGTTGAACTCGGCCCGATGCACTCGATCAAGGCCGGCCTCGGTAGGCATTCCAGCAACGAGCCAGCGGGACAGCCGGCTCGATTTGGTTGAATGCGTAGAACAGGTTATGTATAGTCTTGGGAGAGCTGTGCGGGCACCTTCAGCCACGGACGATTGGGTACCTACGCGGGTAATATCTCGTCCACTGCATCGAAGTCAGTTGCCCCTGTCCCTTTAGAGCATCTTTTCCAGTTCCGCCTCGTGGACGTGGCAGTCGTCTTCGTTCAGCGTCGATATGGCCGGTGCTGTACGAGTCGGAGACAAATTAGCCACCGGATAACGCGTTCAGGTAGGCGTGGGAAAGATCGGGGTCGAACGGCCAGGCTGGGTTCAGAGAAGTGTGTAACAGAGTTGTCGGTAGGTTTGAATCACGAACGGAGTTCATAGCCATGGAAGTAATGCCGTATCTCATCACGGTAGAAGGGAGGGGTCCTTGGGGGCGCGTTTGCGGGAGATGAGGATCACGTACGGTTGTATATGAAGAGTCGGGACGGGGAAGTTGTGCCAGGTCTTGGGTGGAGGATGGCGGCGGTCTTGTTTATAGGTGAAGGCGGCGTGGCGATGCGATGCCTGAGCGTTTGTTGGCGTCGGGACCTCGGCGTTTCGAGAAAGGGGAAGAGATAAGAGAGATGGAGAGAGAGAGGGAGAGAAGGAGAGCAAAAGAGACAGGAGGGAGAAAAGAAGAGCGAAAGAGTCGAGAGAGTGAAAAGTGAAATGAGGGTGGGCGATGTAGAGAACAGCATCCCCAGGGAAGGGGCGGTCGCCTTGTCACGGGATCAGGATCAACATGGCCCCATGGTCCGGGCAAAGAGGCAATTTGAGGCCTGGGACGGCCATCAAGCTCGGATACGAAATGAGATCGGATGAGAATGGCATCGATTGCCTCGTTCAAAATTCTTTTTTCCCCTGCCTGTCCTCTCGGTTGGTCGATCCGTTCCCGGGATATATGCATGTTTCGTACTGACACGACAGAACCAACTCGGGAACCGGGCGGCAGTCGGGTCGCACACATCACGTACGGGCCATGGCAATCTTTCTGCCCAAGGGGAAAGAGAAAGCGACCAGCTGTCCATTCCTCGGGGCGCTGCTGCGAGGCGAGGGCAGAGACAAGAGGTCGAGGGGGGGCCGAGCAAGCACTCAAGCCCGTCACGATCCCCTCTGCTGGCTCCCGCCTTGCCCTGCCGACAGGGTCTGACAGGACAAGGACGAGCGACGTTCGACAGCCCCCGGATTACCTCAAGGCACATAAGGCGCGAAGCTAGGGTTCGCTAGCGGCGCACCGGAGCACCCTATCGGATGCGGCGCCGAATCGTCAGGCGAGTCTAGTTTGCGCAACTCGGCAGGTGAAGAGCCAGGTGCTGGATCTCCCCCCGCCCCCATTGGGCAAACAAACGTTGACCCAGATGATGTACGTCGCTGACTGATGGACAAAAAGCACTTCTCTGCTGGGACAGGCTTGCGGATCCTCCTCTCCGGGGGGGCTCGCCAATCTCTGCACACATGCAACGCTGAGGCGCCGAAGTCGAGCACAATGGGCAGCCTGAAGGACGCACACGACGTCCGATCTCCGATTTTTCACCCGCGATGAAAAAAAGAAAAAATAACTTGGCGAGGACTTTGGATGAAGTAACCCTGCTGTAGGCCAAGAGACAAAAAAACAGTGGGAGAGGAAGCCAGGCAACAGATGGGGTCGCACGGCGGGATCCAACAAGCGCCACCGCCCGAGCGGCGGAGATGAGATGCCAATATACGACGAAAGGACAAAGGGTCCAAGAAGGGCCAAAAAGTTTTGCACTCGAGCGGGTGCCGGCGTTGCATCTGAGTCGGTCCCGGCCAACGGGCGAAAGGCTCGCGCCACATGGCATGCGCCGCAGGCGGCTGGCGCCAACGGAGGAAGACTGGAGGGGAGAAGAGAGCGAGAGAGGGAGAGAAGTTGCACGGAGCAGATTCCGAGTTGATACCCGTCTCGTCCAAGGGGATCATCTATTTGACCTGGACCAGCTGTTGGCACAGTGCTGGCCAGGCAGCCGCGATCTTATCGAGCCTGGCTTTATGAGCATCTCGGCCAAGGGCGATCGGAACGCCACGGGCGGGGCTGAGTCCCTGTCTCAAGCCATAAGGCGGCGGACGTCATGCCCGACCTAGCCAGGGACAGACGAAGTCGGCTGGATCGTCAGCGGCGAGAAGCGCGGAACAGCGGTCCGTTGTTGGGTCGGCAGATCAGCAGATGGACCGAACTTGGTTATTGACATAGGGCGGCAGCACGGAGAAGCACCAGCGGCAGGCAATCACCTTTATACGGCGAAAGCGGCACAGAGAGAGAAAGAGAGAGGGAGAGAGGGAGAGACAGGGTCTCAGTCGTCAGCCGAGTTGCGGTGGCGGGAAGCAGTTGGGCGGGCAGAGTCTGTGGCCAGTCGGGCACATGGCCAGGGGCGAGGTAGGACGGCGCTCTGGGACGGCACGTGCGAACAGGACGGAGCAGCAAGGCTTACGACGGCATCTCTGCCCGGAGAAGGAGGCGGATCGGCTTCTGTCTCTGTCCAGGAGCGGGCGAGGAAGAGGGGTAGGAAGAGAGGGCGATGAAACGGGAGGATGAGGGAGAGAGACGGCACTCGTCGACGGCTGTCATAAACGACGGCTCCTCGCGCGTCTCAGCCGACGGTCACGGGCGCGAGGCGAAACGACGACCCCCGCGTTGGCATCACCGGGACTCCCCAGGAGGGAGGGAGGAAGGGAGAGAGGAGGAGGACGAGGAAGAGGAGGAGGAGGAGGCCGGAGGAGAGAAAGGGATGCTACCGTAGCATCGGTCGTGTGTGTGTGTGTGTGTGTGTGTCTCGATATCTCTACCGGCCACCCGTCCGCCGCCCTCTTCGGCAGACGGCGGCGGCGGTCCAGAAGCGTCGCACGCGCGACGGCTCTCTTCGCCAACCAGGCCGACGGCCGCCCGAGCCGTGCGCGGGCGCTGTCGGTAGCCGCCGGCGACCTTCGGAGGCTGCGCCGGCTGTTGGGCGAGGCACAAGGGCCTCTGCAGTGTTTGGCGCAGACGATGGCTGCCCTGTGCCACTTGCAGCCTACATGCCACGGCTGATGCAATTTTCACACACAGCCTGCCTCTTTCTACACGGCCTACTAACTGCCGGCAACGCAGCCTCTCCTCTCAGCTGGGGCATCGTGCCTCGTCCTATCCGGCTGCCTCCTCTGAGCCCTTTCCTCTCCCGCCCCCAGCTATACGTACTCTCCAGAATTTCTTTTTTTTCTCTCTTGCGTCCCCTCCCCTTCTCTATTAGTCTTCTTTTTATGTTATAATTTTCCTATTTTTCTTTGATTTCGTTATCTACCATCGACAGCGGCAAGGAGGGGGAGGGGAAAAAAGGGAAGGGCGTGCGGTGCGGTGCGGAAGCGAGTCTTGGCGCCTGTCTTACACACTCATAAGCCGCTGCTCTCGCCCGCCTTGCTCCCCTTCACTTTTTTTTTTCCCTCTTCCTCTCTCTCTCTCTCTCGCTCTCTTCGCTCGCTCGCTGTCGCCGTACCCTTTTTTTGTCTCGTCTCTCTCGCGCGCGCCGAGGCTGCGGAAGAAGAAACGAAAGCAGAGGGCCGGCTCGGATGGACGACAAGACGGGCCCGGTCGCCAAGGCGGCCGTCGACAACTCGTCGTCCGGCTCCGACGCCGACAACCTGCACGACCCGGACGCCGGCCTGTCCGAGGAGGAGCGGAGGGCGGCCGTAGGTTTTTTTTTTTCCCTCCCGGGCCTGGGGCCGAGACGCCGGCGGCTGACGCTTCGTTGGGGCGGGACGGGATGAGTAGGAGCGCAGGCTGCTGTGGAAGCTGGACCTGCAGCTGATTCCGTGGGTACGTCAGATGTTGGAGCTTGTCGTGTCGCGATGCTTCGCTTCCCCTCCCACCCCCCCCCCCCCTTAAGCCTTACCCCTTTTTTGATAGACGGAGGCTTGTTCCTGACGGCGAGCATCAGCTCTCTCTCCTCTACCTCGTCTGCTTCCTGGACCGGACCAACATCGGCAACGCCAAGATCGCCCATCTGGAGCGCGACCTGGGCATCGATCCCGGGTCGGGCCAGTACGCGGCCACGCTGACCATCTTCTTCGTCTCGTATGCCGTCTTTGAGGTGCTGTGCAACTTCCTGCTCAAGAAGCTGCGGCCGTCCATCTTCATCCCCAGCATCATGTAAGCCTCCTCCTACTCTTCTCCCTTCTTTGCTCTTCTTCCTTCTCTGCTCTTCTACTTCTTGCTCTTCCCCCCCCCCCTGAGAGAGAGGGATGGTCCGAGGTTGACGGGCAGAGGCAACAGGATCCTCTGGGGCGCCTGCATGCTCGGCATGGGCTTCGTCACCAACTTCTCGGGCCTGATGGCGGCGCGCTGGTTCCTGGGCGTGTGCGAGGCCGGCCTGTTCCCGGGCATCAACTACTACCTCAGCTGCTGGTACCGGCGGTGCGAGTTCGGCGTCCGGGCCGCCGTCTTCTTCTCGGCCGCGGCCCTGGCCGGCTCGTTCGGCGGGCTGCTGGCGGCGGCGATCCAGCGGCTGGACGGCGCGCGCGGCCTGGCCGGCTGGGCCTGGATCTTCATCATCGAGGGCGGGCTGACGGTGGCCATCGGGCTGGCCTCGTTCTTCATGGTGCACGACTTCCCGGACGAGGCCGGCTTCCTGTCGGCCGACGACCGGGCGCGCGTGCTGCTGCGGCTGCGGCGCGACGGCCAGCACTCGGCCGAGCACGAGGACTTCCGGCCGGCCGCGCTGTGGGCCGCCGCCGCCGACTGGAAGACGTGGGTCGGCGCCCTCATCTACATGGGGCCGCTGATGCCGCTCTACGCCTTCAGCTTCTTCCTGCCCAGCATCATCCAGGCCATGGGCTTCACCGACAGCTCTCACGTGGTGCGCAACCAGCTGCTGAGCGTGCCGCCCTACGCCGTCGCCGCCGTGGCGACCGTCGCCGTCGGCCTGGCCTCGGACCGCCTGCGCCGCCGCGGCGTCTTCAACGTCGGCTGCGCCCTCGTCGCCGTCGCCGGCTTCGTCATGCTCATGGCCTCGACGGCGCCCGCCGTCCAGTACGCCGGCACCTTCCTGGCCGCCGCCGGCATCTACCCCAGCATCTCGCTGACCATCGCCTGGGTGGCCAACAACGTCGAGGGCGTCTACAAGCGCGGCGTCGTCCTCGGCGTCGTCATCGGCTGGGGCAACCTCAACGGCATCGTCAGCAGCAACGTCTACCGCGACCCGCCCCGCTACCTCGCCGGCCACGCCGTCGTCACCGCCTACCTCGTCGTCTGCATGCTCGGCGGCAGCCTGCTCATGTACGCCCTGCTGCGCCTCGAGAACCGGAGGCGCCGCCGCGGCGACCGCGACCACTGGGCCCAAGGCAAGACGCCCGCCGAGCTCAACGCCATGGGCGACCGCCGGCCCGACTTCATCTACACCCTCTGACCCTCCGAGCCCGTTACCACCGCCAGACATCCTCTACCCAACTCGCGCTCTCTCTCGCTCACATGGAACCCTTGGAGGAAGAGAAGAGATAGGGGGGGGGGCAAGACGTTCTCTCCCTTTCTCTCTCGAGCTCACACGGAGCCCTCGAAGGAGGAGGAGAAGGAATAGGAGGGAGGCAACACACACTCCTCTCTCTCTGTCTCTCTAGCTCACACAGAACCCTTGGAGGAGGAGAGGAAATAGGGGGGAGGCAACACACACTCCTCTCTCTGTCTCTGTCGCTCACGCAGAACCCTTGGAAGAGGAGAGGAAATAGGGGGGAGGCAACCGAGATGTCATCATCATCATCATCAAGAGAAGGACAGACAGCCGTGGGAAGGCTTGCGGGCATATTGTAGATATCTATCCTGCCCCCTTTTCCCCTCCAACCTGCCCCTTTCTTTTTCTGGCTTGATCTCAGGACTTGCGAGAGACTCGTGTCTGGGATACCACTTGCCACTGCCGCCCCGCCACAAACTCGTATGTTGCGGGCTATAGATGTTCTTGCTTGGCTTCTTCCAGCGGGCGTCTTGATCCGCCCTGCATATTGGATAAGAGGGACGCGGATGCTGCAGAGTTCCAATAGACGGAGGGAGGCCGAAGAGGAAAGGAGAAACAGGGGTGCCCTCCGTCACGCACGGCCTACCACGACTTGTTGCCCGTTTCTTCGTCCCAATGTGCATCGATCGAGTTGGTTGCCACGCGTCATCCTCTTCTGCCGGGGGGGAGACGGGCGAATGGTCGAGTACGACCAACGGCCTGCGGCTTATCCGCCTCGTGGCAAACATGCACAAGCACTGCGGGGGAAGAAGCTGCGCCTCGGGCCCGTACGTGGGAGCGCCGTCAGCAATGTCGATAGTCTGGAGTTGGAGGCTGCGAGGCACGAGGGCGAGAGAGAGAGGGAAGAGGATGCAAGGTGGCCGAGGGATTCTGCACTTTTTTACGCCTCTTTCTCTTCTCCCGTTCGCTGTGGTTGCTGTTTCCGTTCTCTCACATCATCCTGCTGTGTCATCTCTCTCTCTCTCTCTCCCTCTCTTTGCTTGGGCTCAACTACTAGTTCGTTGCACCGCAACCCGACGCAAGACGCAGCCACAAGTCTCTAGATGTATGTAAGGGTACCTGTCATCCGCCTTGTTCGCGAGGCTGCGAGACGGCCATGTCGGGACCGAAGATGAAAGCGACGCCCGGGCGACATCAAAGAGACTGAAAGAGTTCAAGAGTCACACTGCTATACTGGACTGCTTGACGCTCTCGTGCAAACGTCAGCCGGCACGCACAGGCACAAACACGCGCCGCAGAGAGCGCGGAGCGGACGGCGTCCGGTCCGGCAAGACCAGATCCCATCGCCCTTGCCTCCATCGCCATGGCACGCGAACACGGCATTGTGCTTCCCCATGCGCTTCATTTGGCAAGTCGCCACCGTGCGGGGAGCGCCTGCCCAGATTGGGGAGGGGCCTGTCCAACAGGGGAAGTCGGAAGTCGCGACATCGCTCGCTCCTTCGTTGAAGCTTGTGCCACGACGCACCGCAAGCCGTGGCCAGTCCCCGCTCTTTCCTCCCTTCCGTGGTCTCGTGACTTGCCTCTCCTCTCCTCCCAAGTCCTCCTGTCTCTCTACCTCGGTACTCCTACCAGACGATCGTCGACTTCTCCCATCATGGCCTTCTCCTTTTCTATTCACGGACGCCCCGCGCCTCAACGGCATCGCCAGAGCCAACGGGCGCACGGGCTTGGGCGGAATACGAGAGAGGCGCTCTTTGTCCGCTGCCGTCCCCGCCCGCCCGCCATGGCCACGAGCCGGACGTTGGACCAAGCGAGAAGCCTTATTCAACCGCCTCGTGGCACAATGGCCCATCGTCCCAGCACGCCGCCCGGGGAGCCTCAATGCCCCATCCGGCCCCCCCCCCCTCGTCGGACCAACTGCTGCTGCTGCTGCCGCCGAAGGCCGTCGCTCGTCAGCGAACGGCGAAGCCGACTTGGGAGGGGCGAGGTGAAGGGCCACCATGTTGCATCTCGGACGAGCAGCGAGGCACGCAGGCTGGCCCCCTTGAGCAGCGAGGCACGCAGGCGGGCCCCCCTTCTGCAGCTGCCTACCGACACGCGCACGCCACCCGAGACCCCAGGACCTGGTCGCTGATGCTCCCCGTGCCCCCTCACCCAACGCGGCCAGTGCGCGGGGAGCAGCAGGGCGTGCGGCTGCGAGGAGGCGTGGCGGCGCAGCACCTGGCCGCCGTGGAGTGACAGCCCGCGACGGGATTGGACGGCTCCGGCTACCCTTTGCCATAGATTCTGGGCGACGACGGCTCTCGACAATGGGAGCCGTGCCCTTTGCTCGTCCCCTGTCCGTCTCCGCAAGCCGCTGCATAGACGGCCTCTTGCGCCCATCGCATCGCACCCATCCGTCCATCGCACACGCATCCGATCTTGCACCGCACCTGTCCGCTCATTGGCGACTGCTGTCTCGTTCCTGTCTGTCTGGGAAGCCGTGTACACGCCACGAGACGATGGGGCAATTCATTGGCTCGCCGCCAGGCGATCTGCAATGCCGTTGGAATATTACTCATGGCAGCATCACACCGCGATATGCCCATTTCGCCGTCGTCGTCCATAGTCACTCGGCATCTGCTCATGCCAGGACCCGTCTCCGTCGACGAGGGGCCATGAATGCAAGTCAGTGAGTCGACGGCCCGGACGAGGCCGGCTGGCCATCCCCATTCTCTTCGCGGACGGATCCCACCCGGGCTCGTCCACTTGCTGCCGTCAATACGGCTGAGCAACGACGCAAGGACCATTTCCAAGCCTGTGCCTTTGTCTCCTCCCTGCGCCCCCTGTCCGTCGCAGGTTTTGGTGAATGAGAAGCCGCGCGCGGACCCGAGGCCATCGTCACGCCGCCACGCGACCTCGTCCTCGCCGCCCTCTGCTCCCGACTCCGGTGCCTGCGTGCGCGCGGCAGAGTGCAGAAGCGGTGGTGCCACAGCGGCAGGGGAGGGCGAGCCTTTGGGCGCCTCAGGTGCCATTGTATATTCCAACTTGCTTCATTTGTCGGCTGGCCGCGCGCCCGCGCCCGAGAGAGGAACGGGGCCCGCATCCTCGTACGCACCCACGAGGCACGACGCATCAAAAGCGAGCCGTCTGCTGCTCTCCTGCTCTCTCGCGCCTCTCTATCGTGCCTCTCCCCAGCTCCTCGTCCCTCTGCCCTTCTCCGCCTGCCGCTCGTCTTTCACCTCTCTGGTCGCCTGTGCAACGCGCCCCTTCCACCCGCCACCCGAATTCACCTCTCTCTTCACCCAACTCCCGGCCTCGACCGGCCTGCACCTCTCCATATTCATTCGTTGCCGGCTTGCCGAGCCAAAAACTGCTCTCTGATTCATCTCGCCACCTCATCCGCCCTTTTTCTTCTACACCTCGCTTCGTCGATGCACCATCTCTCCCGCACCGCCCTCAAGCCTGCCGCCTTTCCCCGCGCCCCTCCTCTTCCAACTCCTCCCGCAGGAAGGCATCAGACGAAAAGGCCGCAGCATCGGCCCAAGGCAAAGCGAACATGGCTCTCCCGCCGCCGGAGAGCTGGCCGCCCACCGCGGACGACTTCACCAAGAGGCAGAACGGCATTCTCGTCACGCTCGAGCGCGTCGGCGGCTCCATCAGCCTGATCGCCCTCATGTTCATCTTCATCGCCTACGCCTTGTTTCGCCCCGTCCGGAACGTGCAGAATACCTTCATCGTCTTCGCCAGCGTCTCCAACGTCGGAGCCAGCATCGCGAGCATCATCGCCCTCGATGGCCTGCACGCCGGCAAGAGCACGGCCCTATGCCAGACGCAGAGCTTCCTCTTTGAGATGTCAGTTAATTTTCGTGACCCTTCGGCTGCTCTTTCATCCCATGTGCCCTTCTATCCTCCCACCCTCTCCGTCTCTCACTTCTTGACACCCTCGGCCTCTTCGGGCGACCTGCTTTTCCCGTCACAACTTTCCTCCTCTGCGGTGTACGTCATAAGGCTTGGAGCAAACGAAAACAGCCGCAACGGCCATCAAACGCGAAAAGGGAAATCAGAAGCCCGCGCAAGATGCCAATGAAACCATGGCTTTTCCCAGCAACAGATTCTCTCAGTCCCCGACCTTGGCGAATCAACACCATGCACTCGCTGCGCTCGCCCGAAATGGAGCAGACGGAAAGCAAAGTCACGGGCTGATACCGTCTCCAGGTTCATGCAGTCCGACCCATGGTGGTCTCTGGCCATGGCCATCAACGTCTTTCTCGTCTTCTACTTCCGCACCAGCCCCGACTCTTTCCGCCGCTGGTGGTGGCTGTACTGTCTCATCTGCTACGGCGGGCCCTTCGTCATTGCCCTGGCCTTGCTGTTCGTCAAGAACCAGCAGCGCGGCTCGGTCTATGGCCAGGCAACGGTGCGTCACTCGTCGACCCTGCTCCGGGAGGCAACCTCCGCAACGGCTCGTCGAGCGCTGATATGGACGACGAGGGCAGATATGGTGCTGGGTCGACGTGAAGTGGGACAGCATCCGCATCTACACATACTACATGCTGATCTGGATCTGCATCGTCGGCTCCTTCGTCTGCTACATCTTGGTCGGCTATCACGTCTTCCGCACGCGGAACCAGCTCCACAGCTTCTCGGCCTCGAGAAGCCGCGAGGCCGGCCCTTACGAACGGGTACGGTACCCGGCAGCCCGTGCCCCCAAGCCCCCCCGCCCCTTTCCCTCTCGCCGTGCCGGCCGGCGGCTGACGACAGCTGGCAATGCGCCCCGAGGCAGGCTGCCGCGTGCCATGAAGCCGCCAGAGACGAGGGCTGCTACGGGACCGTCACCACCGAAGTCCACATCATACACAGCTCGGCCTCGACGGCGTGCCAGCCCGTACTCGAGCCCAAGCCGGCCCACCTCTCGCGCGACAGGCAGGCCTCGTTCAACGCCAGCCCGGCGCCCGACAGGCACGGCGCGCCCGCGCAGTACTACTCGACGGTGACGTCGGCCGCGCCCCGTCGCGCCAGGCTCATGTCGCCCCTGGACAAGCTCGTGCGGTCGATCCGGCGGGCCGCTTCCCGCTTCGTTATCGACGACCCGGTCAAGCGCGCCTACCTGCGCACGAGCCTGCTCTTCGCCCTCAGCGTGCTCGTCACCTGGATCCCCAGCAGCCTCAACCGCATCAACAGCTGGCTCAACAGCGCGTCGCCGTACGAGTTCCACGTGGCGACGGCGGCGGTGCTGCCGCTGCAGGGCCTGTGGAACTTCCTCATCTTCTTCGTCACCAGCTGGCGGGTGGTCAGGCGCTGCGTCGGCGTTGGCGGCCGGTCGGCCGACTGGCCGCGCGACGACGACACGCTCGACCGGGCCGCGGCCCCGGGGCGGGAGCGTCACGGGCCCGGCGACGACGGCCGGTCCGAGACGGACGGCGAGGACGTCGAGTCGGGCAACATGGGCAGCGACGTGGAGCTGCGGCGCGTGCGGGACGACGGCGAGCGCAAGGCGAGGGCCGGCGCGTGAGGGAGGCGGACCACGACACAGGTACACTATGACATGATGAGACGACAGTGCATTACGGAGAGCGACGGCGGATGATGGCGAGGGAGGCCGTGTACGATGGCGCTCGATACCCTTGTATTTGCTCGGCGGGATTGGCGGACAACAGACGGGGCGACTGGACAGAGGGACGGGTCACGACAGAGACGGCCGCGGCACGGGGACGGAACGGTGGTCTGCAGCGCCGACGAGCTAGAGAGCTAGGAGATATATAGAGTCGTTATCGTCGATGATCATGACGCTGACATGGGGGTGAAGAGAGCGTAAGGGCCATGTCAGGAACAGACAGGGAAATGAAACAAGATCCGGAGAAGACAAAGTAGAAAAAAAAAAGGGATATCGGACTCTTGCTCGTTGTCGCGTGAGGGCCGCTGTCGTCGTCGGTCCATCTCCCCTTTTCCATTTCCCCTTCCGTCCTCCCCTGTCTCTCTCTTTTTTTTTTCTTCTCCTCCATCAGTCGTGCTCGAAGAAGCTGAGCGACTGGCGCAGCAGGCGCAAGTCGACGAGGCCCATGACGCGGCCGTCGGCGCGCCAGGTGGCCTCGTCGCGGAAGCGCCACAGGGCGGCGACGAGGGCGGCGACGGTGGCGTGGGCGGCGGC